>JAYRBW010125201.1:0-16604 GCA_036023295.1 Invenusta paracnida | reverse complement strand
CTTGAGAGATGCTAGCAGCTCTAGTCATTAATGCTAAGGAGAATAGGCCAAGCCAAGAACAAGAGTGTCAGCAATTATCTGGAGATGCTAACACCCCTAATTCAGAAAAACGTCTTAATCATTTGTCAGGGCTTGCATGATGATTCGTTACTTTTTGAAGTCTTCAATAGATTTCTAATTCCAATGATGTCTATGTAGGAGTCCAGCTAGAGGTTAAGGTCGAGCGTCACGACATACCTTCTTGAACCAGTTGTGTTTGCCGGAAGCGCAGCCCTCCTGTGCCATAAACATGTCCCACTCTGAGGTCTTCCGTTGACAGCAGGTCCAGTACTTCATTCTGAATGAGAGAGTTTAAGACAACGAGGCTTCTTTATAGTTGGAACAACATTTCATACAATACATACATGGTCTGGTGATTGCAAAAAAGGGACATGCAAGAAAAATAGCGTAAACAAAGAAAGGTATGCCTTTTCTAATCAATATAATCAGTAAAAAATATTGAAAATCATCTTAAAGGCAAATATAAACTTACAAAAATAGTTATTTGGGAACAAACAATTTAAAAATGAGATTTAATTACCAATATTTAATGTGACAATGGCGAACAATAGCTAGTGGCTGCACTGTTCAATAAATAATTCATAGTTTCACCATATTTTGATTAGTAAAATATCATTTAATATTGTCCATCTCTTTACGCAAGGAAACATGTTTATCATTCTACTTCGTGATTTATAATACGAAACTAAATCAGCATTTCATCGATTTCAAGAGAGACGCGCATGTTTAGTGTCGTCGTGTGACCAATGATTTGGGTGCACAGGACAGAGGTGAATACGGGGCTAAAAGGTGTAAAACCTTAAATTAAGAAAGTCACGGATGTTTATATTGCTTCATTTGAGGCCAAATGCCATAATATTACAATAAAATGTCAGTAATAAATTTGTTTTGCATAACAAAAGTGTCGATTAGAAAATGTATTTAAATTTGGATATTCTCTGGTATAATAAAAGCTTTTACTGTGAACACCCTAAATGTGATCATCCATGAGGAATTATAATCATAATCTCAATGTGTGTTATTGTTTATTTCTAAGAAACAATACACTTGCAAAAAGGTAAATTATATAGTTTTACTTGACCAAAAAAACAAATAATGATAATTTCAATATTCGAAGTAAAGAGGTATTACATCTAACAAAATATAATGATCTAACTGATGAAAATAAGTCTAAATAGAGAGAGATAAATAGATGTATTTCCCATGAAAACAAATGATGTCAAATACTATAAATCATTGTTTAGAGAGAGAAATGTTACTTACCCTTCGTGGAAAATAGGAAAGCCTGAATGATACATACAGATGCTCTTATTAGTGTCGGAGCTGACGTATGTCTGAACAGGAGGGTCGTGAAAAAATATATTATATATTGAAGACAAATATAATCAATAGTTCTAGCCAAATAGTCCGGGAGCCTCTGGGCTCCCGAACTAAAAGTAATATATTAAGTTATTTAAATAAAAAAAGTAATTTGTTAAAAAATAATTAACGTAATACACATACTACTGAAACATTTAAAAGTGGTGTATTGCAATATAAGCATTAATTATTAAACTGACGTAAAGTTAATTTTAATAGTATTGACAATAAGAATATTGAACAAAATTAATATTTACAATGAAGGAAAAATAAATACTAATAAAACGTACAACTTTGCAGCCATTGTTCTTGCATTCAGTTCCAACTGGGACATTATCCTCATTCACTAAAGCTGAGTCTGAAATTGGAGAATTTATAACTTAACACAAACATGTGAAAAATGTTAAGGATAATAGGATGAGAAAAAAGACCCACCGTTCTTTGTCTCAGATGCCATGGCCTTTTTACGAGCTGCCAGAGCCTGGACCAGAGAGGCCGCTACAGTGGAGGTCAGTGGGACTAGAGGGGTGTCTGGAGAGGGCCGAGTGGCGCGGGTTTCCGAGAGTTTGGGGAGCGGTTTCACTTCTACAACCTATGTGTAGGGTGGGTGGAGGGAGGTTGACTTGGAGATATTACTTTCGGTGTAGAAGCCATTTTATGCAAGGGATGTATAAGAATTGCAGTCTTTTCCGATGATTCTGTTCTAACAGCATCTATCAACACATCCGAGCAGACGTCAGATTTGGCAATTTATTCTTTTCAAATCTTATTTATAACAGACTGCTTGCTGCAGGACCACAAGTCAGGAAGATGAGAGGTCCGCAGATAATCCCGGCATTCGAGGAATAAGCAGGTTAAGGCACACATTTAGGTTACTATATTTCATGTAGTTATGAAAACTCTTATCTATTACTTAACAATTTGCGTACAAAGGATGACATTGTTTAAGCGACATTTGGCGATGTTTCTAAATTTTTAAATCAAAGTCTACTCTTTTGAATCTAGTTCGAATACATTATGAGGTAATGGAAGATAATACTACAAGCAATAAACACTAATATTTGCACCTTTGCATGTTAGACGTTACTTGGCACACATTTCGATGCATAACTTCTGACGAATATTAAAACGATTCACGTCGCTGACAGCGTTTCGCCCCAATACCGACGAATTCACGTAGAAACCATGTCTAGCATGAGCAAACTCTCTTAAATGGAAAACCTAGCCTTGAAAGCCATTCCAACAATACCAAAGTCGACATAGATAAGTTTAGTAACCATAGAAATATGTGTTTTACTAATCTAAACAAAAAGCATAACAATTTGAAGAAGATTGTGGTTAAAAAAAGCTATAATGATATTTAACTTTGAATACTTTTTCTTCAATAATGTCAAGTAAAAAAATTTGTCATTTCATAATACTACCTTAAAATAGGTCATAATTTTGTATTTAACTTTACTAAATTAGTGCATTACAGTATTACGGACACAGCGAACACTTCTCTGCTTTTACTTTGTTGGAGGTTACATTATTAGTTCATTTAAATAGCCCGCTGCTAGTTGCTAATACAGTGGAATCCGCTGAAATGGGCCATTTGGTGATAAACGGAATCAGTTGTATCAAAATCGTATATAACTATTAATATCGTTTTATTGGGGCAACATTCCGCTTAATTGGGCCAATTTTACACAATACAACCTTTATTTTAACTGCTGTTTTTAGCAAATTAACAGAATTATTACATACTATCTGAACAAACATTTAAATTTCATTGTTCATCAACTAGCCTATCCATTTAATGATTGCGGAATCTGGTTAAATTTCGATCTAGGTACATATCTACTGTTTAATTCGTTGATTAAAATTAACCTATATAAAATCAGCAGTCAGTGATGTTAGAATGTCAAAAAGAAAAGACCTGTCACTAAAGGAATACATTGATTTTCTGGATAAAATTGAATCTCTTCCGCCTAGAACAAGCCAACGCCAGATTTACGAACTTCTTGGAATACCTAAGTCTACAATAGCTCGTTTGCAAAAAGAACAGGCTAATTTACGTGAACACAGTAAAACTGGCGAGTCCACAACAGTTTAAGCGTCCTTTTTTTAAATATGCCCAAAATGTTAAATAAATTTATAATTATGATGTATAAAAATCTAATTCCTTTTTATTGAGGCAAAAATGTATTTCCCGAGGTGGACCAATTAAGCGGATTCTACGATATTCCCGTACATTTTACTGATTTTTATGAATAATAGGCAACTAAAATGGTTTAAATGAGCCAGTATCAACCTACTGTGTTGACAACAATCGCAAATATATGAAATTCATTCAACTTGACATTGTATCTGTCTATTGTGCCTGTCTAACGGAGGCACATTGACATAAGTCTCGGTTCACGCCCAAATTGATCACCTTTTGAAATCCCCAAAAAGGTGACATTGACAGAGCACAGCTTCTCCTCATTCATAAGATAGTGCTTCTTCAGAGTACAACACACTCACCTCTTTGTCATATGCGGGGTCTAGTTTGGGTGCTGGGGCGGGTTCCGGGGGCTTCACGTTGTTGTGTTTCCCTTTGGCGCAGCCCTGTGAAGAGGGGAGCACAAAGGGAGGGCCTAGATGGTCTCAAATAGAAGCTAGGAGACATATACAGGTGATCAACATACAATCAATACCCCAGCACAATATTTATTGATTCAAGAAAAATCAAATCAAATAATAACATACAAACGGAAATGAATCGATAATATTATTTTTAGATTCTTCATGACAACGCCATTAATTCCAATTCACTCAAAATCAAATCAAATAAATAAAAAAAGTATTTCGACAAAACCTAAAAATAATTGCAAGATTTAGAAATCCTACTTTATACATATGTGAGTCAAAATATGCCCAGTTATTAGTTTTGAACGAAACCATAATAACATGTTTCCTTGAAGAACATCGAAATAACCAACAAAAATTATAAAAGCCAATACGCGAGGCTAAAGTTTGCAAATCAGTCATTAATAGTAACAAAGAAAATAGACGGACTATCAGTACAAGCAACTAGGATGACGTCATATACAATTCAAGGCCGTTGTTATAATGTACGAGAATAGAAAATCTCATGTAAACTCGTATATTACGTATCCCAAGAAATGTAGCTTCAAAATGCACACTTAGAGGCTATTTATATTCGTCGACATGCATTTTGTAAAATCAACAGTTTCCGATATCTTATTAAGACACGGCTAGCTAGCGGCATTCATCGGTGAAGATTTGAACTCAACGAAGTAATTATGAACCTAAAAGAAATAGTCAATCAATATAATATGTCGCGCAGTACGCTATTCAAGAGAAACACTGTGCATTGTAGACAATGAGACATTTAAGAGAGTAAATTACGCACAGAAATAAGCACGCTACAAACAAATATATAAAAGCAGGAAAACAGAAGAAAATAATTAATCCCAATTTACTTAAATATCATTATTTGCTCAACAGTTCCTAATCCTTCTTCTGACATTTCAATAAAATGTTTGTTTGAATACCATCTTTTGAATCAATATACATTTAGTGTGCTCTTTAGCATTTACAAGAACACCGTTGTCTAATGCATATTCTTGACGTAATAATGGAAAACGAAATCATGTACACATTATATATTAAAGGAAGCGGAGATTGGGAATCAGTCAAGGCATGGGATTACACCTAAACAACTCCCACCCCAAAAAAAACGAATGCGTGATGGTTACGCGATAGCGGAGTCTACAAGTCGATACTGAGCGCTGAAAATCTTTGAGATAATAAGACCTCGATTGGATTGTAATAGGATGCAAATGGAAGGCCGGGGCAGAGGAGGCTCGCTTTGTATCGCATATTTAGGAGAAATACGAGAAAAACCGGAAGAATCTCGTGCTTGTCACTAATAATTTCATTACAAAATTGCAATGAATAAGTCATGCATGTCTTAATGATGCCAACAGTGAACAAATTAATTAAACTATAGAGCTATAGTAACAAGTAAAGAATATTCATCAAGTCAACAGTATTGTAACAGGTTAATCAACTCCCCATGCTTTAAGAACACGGGGGGGGGGAGAGAGAGAGAGATAATCATCGAACTCACCGGCATGCCGAGGAAGACTGAGAAATCAGTGCTGAATCGATTGCAGCAGGACCAACCCTTCCGAGCATCATGGAAGACCGGAGCTCCTGGATGGTACTGACAACTCTCTATAGTCAGTTGGGGGGGGGGGGGAGATTGATGAGGAGACAGTTGGCACCCGCAGTAGCTACCACCCAGCCATGACATATTCTCGGTTCAGTTGTTAACACAAACATAATTCAAGAACTATTTATATAATTAGATACTTCGAAAGAAAAACTTACTTTTTGTTAAAATATTCATTTGTAGCAATACAAATAAATGCTTTAATGCAAAGTAAATAACCTGAATCAAATTAAAAGTAATTAATTATTGAAATAGCATGCGTTCATGGTACTTACTAACTACAGGGCTGGCAATTATGAACCATAATAGGCTTGCATTATGGCACACTTTTAATAAAGTCAATTTTCATTTGCATAAACCGAATAGAATATGTTATGTTATTCGTTTGCAGCTATTGTGAGTGTTTATCAACAGCATAAATCAGTTTGAGGCTGATTATTAAAGAGTCAGTGTCATGTAAGTGCCTAATAGCAGACTAGATCATGATTTGGGGAAGGTGTAAAACTGCACTATGGAGATGCATGCAGTCAACGAAATGAATATTCGTGTAATTTGACTTAAGCGAGCAGTGTGAGTCACTTCCCCCACAATGTGAAGGAAGGTAATACAATCTGTCTCCCTGCCTTGCTTTTGTTGCACCTAATTGCATATTATGTATATTGTCCAAAAGTAGAATGCATTCATCTAAGACTGCCGGAATATATAAAGCAATAACCTAGAGGTAAAATAAAATAATCATGTTAGCATTTTCTGTTGCCTAGTCAGCATTTGATCAGACAAAATAAATGATTTGAAAATATTTGATTAAAAATAATACCTATATTAAAAAAAAACAATTAGTAAGTCAAAAATCCAGAGAATTATTTTAGATTTTGTGGAATTTTAACAGAAAAAATAGTAACTTAAGTATAAAATAATGATACAATAGCACAATGTTTTTTATGATAAATTTAAATTATGTAAAATCATGCAAAACTCCTTATCAAATACCACAATTCAATATACAGTGTTCTATTAGGTTTAGAAAATTACATTTATATGAAAAGAATGATCATGATAGAATAAAATAGCATACATGTATAGTAATATATATTTATTTTCAATAAAGTAATAAGTATTCAATCCAAAATGTATAATACAATGTCTAAAGTATTTGTGACATTAGCTGAAATGTTTTTATTAATCGTAATTGCTAGGCTAGCAGAACATTTTATAATTATAACACAAAACTTTGCATTCTATGCTAAGTATTTAACATTTACTACAATTTTAGCATCTAGCAGGACATTTTTATACAGGTATTTGAGACATGCAGTGGCACATTTTCCCCTAATCCAAGCAAGCAGGACATGTTTATATTATTTTAGCACCCATAGGAACACCTTCAAACATTTATAACAACAATCTGGACTTAATTTCCAATATCTTTTAGAGGATGTCTAATATATACAATATCTACATACACATCTCTGGCAAATAGAAATGCTGTCCAACAAATAATATTCTATGCATTTTTTATTAAACCTTAAATATCAGTTATTATATTTTTTTCATACAACAATAATGGCTTATGTATATATAAGTAATAAGTATTTGGTTCCTTTTATTTGTTTGAAATTTATATATGACATCAAATACCTACTATTGCCATTTCATTAATCATTAAGCAGTTGATCAATCCAGGATCAACTGTTGATTCAGGGCAATAATTTTTAAAATTATGTGTTTAATAGGATAAAAAAATCCTACAACTATGGAATTTTTAGTAGAATATGCACAGCAAGTTTTAGCTAATTCCAACAAATATTGGCAGCACAGGAGAGATGTGTTCTTCTGTATCACACATTGTGAATGATGTTGTGCTTCTCCAAATTACTTGAATTTAGGCTTGCTATGATTGATTCAATATGTTTACAATAAGACAATATTGACTGCTTATCATTATAAGAGAAATATGATTAATTTGTAAATTAGTATTAGTAAGTTAAATGTCATTATCTTTATCAAATGAGAAACAATAGGAGGGCATTTTTCCTCAACAAAATTTTTATAATACCCCAGTTCATGATTTTCTTGGTACACAGGCCAAATATTGATATTGACAACCATTCAAAAAGATTTGGAATCTTCCAATGGATCTTACTTAAAGAAGTCTTGGCTGGTAAGAGGATCTTTGTAAAATATTTATTTACATTAGTATACACATATTATATATATTTTTTAAATTATATTCTATCTTTGAGCACAGTTTACATAATAGTAAATTATTTTTTCAATATATCTTTATACACAAAAAGTTCAGTTATCAACTATGTATTTGTAAAAGATACTCAATATTTATAAAATTGTATTCATTTAATATATCTAAGAATGTGGTTTTAAAATAGTGCAATATATAATTTTTGGAAAATTACCTCCCTTTTCACTCAGTAAATATGAAAGCTGAGCTAAATTGGGCAATATACAGATGTTAGGTTGTCACCTTTTATATTTGGTTTTTCTAACATCACCATATATACCTCCATGCAGAAATATGCAACAGTAGATTCATTGTTCCTTTCATCTGAAGAAACCTGTATTGCATCAGATTTTCATGTTGTATAAGGGCCCACATTTAGGAGAAGGCACCAGCATCAAGCCTTGCAATTATATTTTGTTCCATCACCCATGGCCTCAATCAAAACATATTATAATTATCTCATACAATAGTTTCTGTGCTTTTCCACTGTTCCCTTTTCAATCACTTGCCTATTTTATTGTATATATTCAATGATAAGTATTTTAATATATAGTTATATTTACTACACAATTAATGGACAATATATAAAATGTATTATTTATTTGCCCTTTTTATAAAATAGTATCATTTATATAGTGTGAAATATATTGATAATATTATTCAAAGCATTCAAAATGCATACATTTCTTTGGAAAATGTTATCTTGTATATTAAGAATAAGAATTCTCATAGGCATATAATATTTTGTTTGTATTATGTATATGTAATAAAAATGATGCATAACATACTGATATTATACTTACTGTAATATACAGAGTGATCAAGAATTCCCCACAACTTTCAAAAAACTTTATTTAACATTGTAGAATAAGTTAAATAAATAGCAAGATAGTGTAATTTGCTATTATTTAATTTATCTGACACTCCCTACTCCTAAACCTAGGCCTAATGGTGTAATGCTATATTATTATTAAATGTATGCAGGGTTCATACACAATTTTCCAAACCAAATTCCCAACTTTTTACACTTTTTCAAATATTTTCCCAGAATATATTAAAATGCATAATTTACATGTACGAGTATTACAATTAAAAGTATAAAAATTGAAATATACAAACATTATGTGCATGTCTGTTGTTTTACAAACAAGGAAATGTTATACATAAGTAGCTGTAATATAGGTGCTTCTTTTAGTCTAGGGGTAAACCTCCTATATTATATTTATTTCTATAGGGCTTGGGCAGGGACTAGAACATTGATTTCCTCTAATCTAGTTCATTAAAATTTGCAGAATTCCATTGAAACCAACAGAAAAACAAAAATCTTGAAAATGGTCAACTAATGACATGGAAGGTGCATGGTCAAAAAATGAAACAAAGTAAAACATTTTTACAGTGTCTGCTGACCAATAGCACAAGAAAATGTCAAGTTGCTTCAACTGTAGAGGATTGTTCAAACTTTTAATAAGATTATATAGAGTGACGCCTCCTTTACCATATTTAATTGTACAGACTTCAGGTACAGTGAAATGCCAAAAACAGTTATGTAGGACACCTTTTTTTCACCACATGCAAACTTCTTAGCAATATCAGAATCAGGAAACATTTTCCCATACAAATTAGCACTGCTTTCACTACTTTTAAATGAGTGGTGTGACTCTATAATATTGAAACAGTGAAGAAGTTCAGCAGTTTGAATGGATGAGTCTGAGATGAATGAATCAATTGATGATGAAGCAGTATAGGAGGTAGCTGACAAAGAAGATGATGGTACAGAGGTTGGCAGAGGTACAAAAAAAGTTTTTTTTGAGCAGTGGATTGATACTTCGCAAGTTGCTCATGTTTTTTATATTTTGCATGACTTTGTACACTGGACTTGACCATGCTAGAGATGTCGAACAACTTTTTGCAATACCTACAATATGCATGTTGGTTTGTTTTTGGGTCTCTTCTTAACCAAGTTGTATTTAAGCATCTTTCAGAAACCAAGTGTCAGAAAAATAACACTTTCCCATAGTAAGTAAAACAGCTTACAGCACTTGGCAATAACAATGTTAAAATAAAAGTGAATACAAATTATATACTTAAATGAAGTTGTTGGATGACAAACTGTTTAATTGTGTATATTCTCAGCAAAACAAAGGAAAGGTGCGAAGTAAGTAAATACCTAGTTTATAACTAGATCGCTAACCAGAGAGAAGAAAAAGACTAAGAATTGACTTACAAGCAAACAAAGAGGTTGATATTAGCTGGGCGTAAACAAAATAAAAAATAATGGCTTAACTAGACAATAAGTCATATTAGTCTATACAAATGAAATTATTTAATATAAAAGTGTCTATACTATAAATAAATATTGCAAATCACACACATAAAAATAATTGGTACTGTATAAAATTCCAGACTTTTCTCGACTTTTCAGAGAAAAGTGTAAAATTCCCAACTTTTTCAAGCCTTAAAAAAATATTTTGAAATTCCGGACTTTCTCAAATTGTACAAACCCTGTATATTCCAAAAATGTCAATATATTAATTCTTTATATTATTTTTACAATATTAATAATAATGAAGTTTTTTTAATTTACTGAAATTGTTATCATATAGGATAATTTTATATATTAAAATGTGTGGGGATTGTGGAGTAGTTGGCCATAAATTTAATTTATTTGGAAAATAAACAAAACACAAAAAAAACAAAAATATGTAATTAACAAGTAACTCATATACACTATTAAAAGCCAGTAGCTACAACCATACCATGATTATCAAGTATCTCACAATCCTTTACAATATATAAATTTAATTACATTTATTTTTTGTTTCTTTATGTGGATGGTCTGGGTTAATTATGAGATATAGGCTATTGCACCAGATAGCCTGGGTGCAATAATTAATTAAATAATTTTCTTTTACTGACCCAAAGTTCTAACATCAACCCTAAGGATAACAAGGTAATAATAAAGCCCTTGTAAAACCCTAACTTTAACCTGAACCTAACATTAAAACCTTAAGGATAGTAAGGTAATAATAAAGCCCTGACCTTGCATAACCCTAACCTGAACCCTGTACTAGGCTATGCCAGGCAAGGCAAATGTGTTGTCTTTAACACACCTAATCTTAACCCTAAGGAGAGGCAAGACCAATTTGTTATCTTTTATATACATAACCTTAATTATTATTAATATAGACCATCCAGTGCAATAGCCTACATCTTATGGCAATCCAATATTTTAGCATCCCAAACTATTTTTATTCAAATTTCAGAAATTTAGCGTCCCAAACTATTTCTATTCAAATTTCAGAAATTTAGCATCCCAAATTATATGTTTTGTAATGGCAAATAAAAATGTATTTGCTTATAGGTATATTACTTATTTTCTTCAAAAGTTAGCACAAATTAGTTAAGCTAATTTTGAGCAATGATTAATGATTATTATTTGAAAAAAACTTTCGTCAATATATCTATAACTATTTGTAAATTTATTGATATATTATTTATTTATTTTGTTTAAGATTTTACTAACATTTTTAAACAAATAATTTGGGATGCTAAATTTCTAAAATTTGAATAGAAATAGTTTAGGACACTAAAATATGGGATTGCCCATCTTACAATTAACCTGAACCATCCTGACATTTGGTGTAATACATATACCTAATCATCATTAATTGTAGGTGTTGAGAATCTCAAGCTTTACAATTTATTTAAATGTCAAGAAACTTTGACAAGAAGCAATTGTGGAGTTCTTGGCCATAATTTAAATTTTTTCAAAAAATAAAGTAGATGTATTATTAAAAAGTAACCCTATAAGTATAGGTATACACTAGTAAAAGTTGGCAACCACAACCACACCACAATTATCAAGCATCTCACTATCCTTTACTATTGCTGCTTTTTTTAGTTAAGGTAATCTCCAAGATTCCCACATTAAATTATCTTTTAGTCATTTTTATTTTTAATAAACTATGATTTAATAAAATATTCATTTATTTTAATTATTTTAAATGTTTATATATATAAATTTTTCAAAAATGATTCTTGTCATTTATGAGAAATCTTCTGAAAATGATTCTTGACATTTACTAGAAACTTTTTTTATTTGTCAAGATTCTTGACACATGGTCATTGACATGGATGGAAAAGTTTTGAAAAAAATATTAATAAGTCAAAGAATATTATTTAAAAGTTCATAATATTACTAATAAATTATTCATACCAATAAACTGTATAAGACAATATATTCAGCCAGCTATATATAGAAAAAATATAACCGAATTTTCAGTTAGCTAACCAGTAATCAACTAAACTTTTTTTCAAGAATCTGAATATTAAACATTAAAATGCACTACAGTCTACACAGCACAAGTTTGATAATATATCATTAATGAACCATAAAAATTACCGTCTGCATTTTCATCTTCTTTAAAAGTTTTACCACAACCCTTATTATAGCAACGAAGATTTTCGGAAGACATAGATACACGAATTTATTAGAAAAAATCCAGAATTTTCGAGAAATGTGACTCGTTTTTCAAAATTATTGTCAATAAAAATATAGAATGTTATTATAACAAAAGTATTCATTATTTATATATCTAGTTGAAAGAATCTCGGTATGAAAAATGAGCATAGCATACCATGGCATAAAAGTATTAAACTTGACACAAAATTGTGGGATTCCCGTAGCATTGTAGATAGAATAAATGAATAGTGAAGGCTTATGCCACTAAATTTAAAGAAAAGTATATTAAAATAAAGCTATAAATTTTACTCTAAAAATACTATTTATCACGTCATATTTATGTTTAAATTTAACTTATTATTTAAATCTAAAATCATGAAACAGTATTAAATATGTAAATATGAACAACTCTCGTATTCATTAAATATTTTAAACATTTTTGTATCAGCTATAGATTATCAAAATAAATTAAGTTTAATATATTTATAAGAAAGTTAAGTCAATATTAAAGGTATAATATAAATAAATCGATTAATATATGCGCAAAGTTTTTGTATGTATTTTTACTTTAAAACGGTAACACTCACGCATAAATATTTATCAAAATATACATAGAATACAACATAAAGTTTTTACTTAGTATATATTGTACATTACTGATTGTGTTCAACATATATAATTTTTATATATTAATGTTAGAATGCGTGCTTATATACTTATCTATATATTTTATTATATTATATTCATCATAAATCAATAACATTCACTTTAGAACATTAAGGCAACATCATATTATTAAGTATTTGTAACCTCCGATGACGGAATGAAACCATAGAGAAAACCGTTATATTTTGATATATTAAGTATAACTAAATGTTTCTGTACCATACAGTCTAGCTGATATTTATAAATAATACTAAGCGTAGGTAATATATAAAATTGTCACCTATAATATAATAAGTGAATGGGAATAGAAATTTAATAAATAACGACTGCCTTAAGATAATAGTTGTTATAGAGATGCCATATAGATCATAAAAAAGAATTGATGCCTGACTGTACTGAACAGTATACCGATTTTTTAAATTTAAACACATAATTAAAGAACTTAAATTAATGAAATATTTTAAAAGTATTCTATATATATATACGACATTATTTAGTATATATATATTTATTTATTTGTATTCATTTCTTGGTCATGCCTTTTTTATTCTTCAATACTTAACAAACATATGATATTAATTTAATATTTGAATTACGTCTTATTTTTCCGCCGACTCATTCGACATATGTCAACTCAAAAATACCTCACCTCGTATCTATAATCTATGACACATCGTACACTACTAACAAACTAGTTTAACCAGATATATAACCAAAATTTTCTCCCTTCAAACATTCAATTGTAAAATAATAAATATTCATATTAAAACAGTACAACGAATATGCATGTATACAATCATCACACAATTAACACACACTGTGTTTTTATATACATATAATATTTTGAAGAAATCATTCTATAATTTCGGATAGTATCCAAAATCTATTTAGATATTTCCATAAAAAATTGGTTATGTCATTTATACAATTGTCATACCGACAAGTTTCCGAACGAGCACAATTTTGGCGACAATCATGTAATATCACACAATACTCATACTGCGCTTTCACACAACATAAACAGATAAATCTAGATATGTCTTGCATTACTTTCATGCATAAATGACTACAAATATCGTTCCAAAATTTAATAGTATTCAAAACTAGTAAATCGTATCAAATTTATGAAGTTAGTATTCTATATTTACTAAATGACCGATGCTATAGTGACGGATGATCCAAGTTCTGAGTTCTTCCTTACCAACGAAAAATAATATTTGACCATCTGAGATTTTGAGACCTCTTGTAGTCTATATGTGAAAAGGTTTGAATTTATCTTTATATATTTTTATATTGTTCTAAAATTTAATAAACTTTTAAAAAGCAAGCATTTTGTAAAACGCGTTTTAAAAATCTGTGAAACTCTTTTGTAATAAAAAGTTTACAATGTTTTTATCTGCAAAACCCGCAGATGAGTTCAGGTAAAAATAATTATTAACGCATATTTCATAGCATAAAATTTATATATAAAGTGTTCTTGACTTCTGAGTTACAACTTAGCTTTTGATGCATATCTAGTGTAAGGCAGTAATGATTCTTATAACGTTTAATTTATTTCGTGGTTAGAACAATTCTACAACATTAACTTCACAAATTATTGCGACATATTAGATAAAACATGCAATGCAAACGAGAAAAACATTTGTACATATATAAAGAAATATATAAACTAATCCGTTATAAATTTTGTCGTTTTTATTCTCTGAACCACGTTATTTTGACATTTCTCTGGAAGCAGTCAACTTGATCGCTTTATTGCAAATATTTATCGATTATAATTTGTGTCTAGCTCGTATAATATGCATTATCCAGTCCAAGACGCTGATTCGCTGTTTATCCAATCACAATGGAGACCAATTACGTACGGCTGTAGCAGGTTATTGCCTTAAGGGCCACTACTACATTGCTACATTGATGGACGTGATAACTGTATCCATACTCAGTATAGTACAGATTGTATGAACCAATAAATAAATACAAAAGGAAAATCGGGCATCTCTGCACTGTAGACATTATGACATATATTGTCCTACCCTATCATGGTATAGCCATTGCGAAAAAATAGTTTAAAAAGTCTTTATCGCCGTCAAATCCCTACGCAGAGTCGGAAAGCATCTCCCGCCCACGCAAAGACAACGAACTGCTCGTAAAAACCCAGGGCAATTCCACACCTGACCTACACTGCCAATCATTGTTCTCCGACGCGTTCAAAGAGGCAAAAGAATTACTGAATCGCGGATACAATGCTGCCACAACAGTCGCCGCGGAGAAAAAAATCCCGAAGCTTACCCGCGCGCGATATCCTCGGATGGTCAACGCTGGACGAAAGGAGGAACAAAGCTAAACGGACATTGGTAGCGCGAATTTGGTCCACAGGATGATACCCTCAAGCTCTGCGCATGCGCCTGCCTCAAAGGACGCGAGCTGAGGAGACGCTGGATGCCGTAGTGACGAGAAGTATTGCGAGGGGAGAAGTCAGTACCACAACAGCCAGTACGAATATTGGGAAACAGGCGTTCCGATGCTGGGGACCAGTGTCATTAAACAATTACTTTACCAATTTACACAAACCATTACTTGTTTAATTTATTGTGTAGCACATAATGTATATATATATAATTCCTACACTGCACTGCATCAAAATGCAAGCAGTGGAAATAAACCATTTCATTTCATTTCATATTGTTTTATTCTGCACAACCGGCTGCTCCTCAATAACTTTCTTATTTAACCCTATCCATACTCGGAGGAAGCGATGTGTGACCTTTATAAGGTCCCCTGCAATATTTTTCTGTGATTGTTAAATGAACATTTGAAGCAATTTAAGATTCCGTAACTTTTCCAAATATACAGTTTTACAACTTGTAGCACAAGTTACATTCTTGTGCAACCACATGCGGAACAGCACTATAACAATTTACCCATTTAGTAAGAAATATGCCAAACATACTTTGTATATAAGTAAGGTATATTGTCTATGTCAAAATCGACGACATTTTGTTTCAGTCACTGATTAATTTCATGTATTATTCTTAAAGCACAACAATCGTTTTTTTAGAATAATATAAAACATTAAATTTCCAAAGTTTAGATGGAACTTTAAAGATAGAAGTACCTATTTCACCTATTTATTATAATTAAAAAACTGAACAGTTTCAAATTCTTCTCTACATATATTTATGAAGAAAAGTTACGCCAATAGCACAAACCTGATAGCTTTACAATTTGCAGATTTCTTTAAAAAACACCTAAATTCCACGCTAATTTATCAGACTCAATGAAAAACATATATATGAAAGTCATATGTGCGACGGATGTGTATACATATAATTAGAATTTGTTATTCCGGTTATAATTTAAAGCATCAATACGTTCAGAAATAGCGTATTTCTCATATCATGCCAGACTAAGAGTTTAAACTCTAACCATATTCGGTAAATATTTATTTCAAAAGTAATAAGAATAGTCCAATTAATACTTGGCACAATTCATTATAATTATGTATGGTTCTGTATTAATACCATAGATATTAGTCAGGGTTAACCTAGATCGGAAAACTAACCAATTTACGTAGTAAATGCTTAGGATTTCAACTC
>JAYRBW010125179.1:0-16604 GCA_036023295.1 Invenusta paracnida | reverse complement strand
TCTGGAGAAAATATATGAACTACTAATGAATTTTACACTGAAATTTTTAATCCAACACTAAAATATACATATACCCAGAAAACCATAAAACCATAAAAAAATAGCAAGAAAAACAAAATCTTTTTTTAGGTTTTTAAAGTTTTGTTATGTATATTTAGGTGTTTTTTTATTTTTGGCCAAATTTGTGTAAATTTAGGTATTTCAGGTTTTTTAGGTTGAGTGGGAGGCCTGAAAATATAATAAAAACTCTTACTAAATATTACAAAGCATTTCACAAATATATACAAAGAAATATCTTCTAATTATTTTATTAATAAAATTTCATAAATTATACACTATCTAAAAAGTTTAGTAAAAAACAATTTCATGCTTTAAATTTAATAAATAAATTAGCTCTAATTAATTTTATAATAAACAATGAATTATCAAATAAGCAACGTATTACTTAAAAAAATGGGATCTGGTATATAACATTTGTAGTTTACTTTGTTGGTGTCTTTAGTTATTAAGTAATGCAGAAAAGAAACAATTCGCCATTATGTTAAGTAATTTATTTGTAGTTTAATGAAATATGTATGGATCATTACCTTTTGCTGCATGGATTCTTCAGAATACCCGTTTTTACGTTTACGTTGGGCAAAACAAGCTGATTTAGCTTTTTCACGAATTGCGCGACAGAGTATATACCTAAACAAATAGAATATTGTGCAATTTTTAGAATATCATACACTTTCACTAACACAATGTACATCATGTCTCAAGCTGCTATCGCATATTAAATTGATAGCAAAACAGTCATGTTACATATTATACACATGTTCATGAAGTACAGTAAAATTACATTCTATAAAATGTAACAACTATAATATGCTATTTAGAATAGCCATCCTAAACATGATTTTGTCAGCAATGTTAAGATTTCAAATAAGACTAGCGATTTGTTTCAAGTAAAAAATAAAAATATAAAGATACTAACCATACAGTCTTGAGCTTCACTAATCCAATAGTATTGTTTTCTTTGTCAATATAGTAAAATACTTCTCCCTCGTAGCCAACAGCTCTTCGAATCTATGCAAAGGGAGATAATAATCGTACCACAATATAAACAAACATTTAGAACATGAATGCACTGAATTCGTTAATAACTATAAGACAGATTACGAACAAAGTAGTAAATAATAAATCATTTCAAATAAAATATTACAACAAAAGAGATGCCTCTATTTAAATTTGCTTTTGGGAAATATACAGCAATATTATATAAAGATGAAATTGCAAAAAAGCTTCTAGGATAATCAAAGTAAATTACAAAAGAAAAATACTGTAGATATTTTTTTCAATCCATTATAAGTTTGAAGACATGTGCATATTGCATCATAGTCTCAAAATATCACAGCATACCAAAAAGTGATATTTAGGGAAAATGTCGTTAACAAAGCATTAATTATCATCTAATTTATGTATTTCTAAGGTACTAATACATACATGGATAACATTTCTTTTAAGAGATAAAATACTTTAGGATTATATATTTTAAACATATATTTGAAATTCAAAATAGTTGAAAAATTCATTCATCATCAATAAAATGGTAGTTGTCGAGAACAATGTACAAACCTTTTCCTTATGAGAGGCAATATTCTCAATTGGAATCTCTTGATAAATTGTTGCATCTAAACCAAAACATCGTGCGATCTGTAAATAAAGCTTTTTATGACTTGATTTATTGGTAAAATGGAAAACGAACAAGCTTACATCAATTGCATCATTTGGTGGAAGAGATACAAGTTCGGTGGGTTTGTAATCCGTAGATGTCCATGTTATAAACTTCAATTCGGGACTAGACGCATATAAAGAATATATCAAAGTACGCCAATTAGAAAAAACCACTATCGACATATTTATTGAGGAAACAAAATAAAATAAATATCAACAATAGTCTTACAATAGGTCACATCACAATCGCGATTAGATTAGGTTGATAGCAGACTGAGTTACTTTTCGAATTATTGACATAATTTTTACATAAATTGACACATTACCGCAAGATATGCTTGCAGAGTGATAGCCTATAGGGTCAATCTAATCGCGGTTGTAAAAATGTAGTCAAAAAGATACTGGGATGTTAATAAGGATAGATCAGGAAATGGATCGTTTACATAAAAAAATACATAATTTTGTTAATTCACTTTAGCTTTTGTATTGGGAAATGTGTAACATAAACAAAATATGGCGAATTTAAATAGAACATTTAATTAGGCAATATTAAAATTTATAACTGCTATTAATATAAGTTGATTATACACGCAATATACGTTTATCTTAAATCTCGAAACAGTTCGATTAAGTGCCTACTTTGTTCGAATAAAAATGATCTACAAACTCTCCCAATAATATTTGTTGATTGAAGATAGCTATATTATATATTATTTGTGTTTATCTAAGTAATAACTAAAAAGGTTAATAAAGAAAGATCGACTATTTCAATTTTTTTCATAAAATTATATTAAATATACACATATATATACAAATAATGTTATAATAAAAAAAGAGAATAAGTGTGTATATTGTAGGTTCCATAAGTATCAAAATGTACAAGTATTTCAAATATATTTATAGATCTTGTCCAAATGCATTGATATGTATGGCAGCCCAATTGGTTCACCCAATTACCTAGGTTGATAATGGGTTACTTAGCTCTATCGAAGTCAACCTAGGTCAACATATTTCAACCTAGGTAAGCATATAACACAACCTAGGTTACATAGGTAAACATATTACAGCCTAGGTATATTTATAATTCAACCTAGGTAGAGCTATCAAAACCTAGGCTACCTGGATAAGCCTATGTTATACCTAACGCAACTTATATACATATGTATTTACCTTATTTATGTAGCCTATTTAGGTTGTGATAGCTCTACCTAGGTTGAATTATAAATATACCTAGGTTGTGATCGGTCTACCTAGGTTGACATAGTTTGACCTAGGTTGTGATATATGCTTACCTAGGTTGAAATATGTTGACCTAGGTTGAGATAGGTTGACTTCGATAGACCTAAGTAACCCATTATCAACCTAAGTTTGGGTGAATCAATTCGGCCGACATAGATATGGTGAGTCTATGTTTTAGAGTTGTAAAATTGACTTATGTTTTTGCCAAATCTAGGATGTTAATTATTTTTTACCGACTAATATTATATTTATTACTTTGTGTTTTAATAAGTAGAAATGTGTGTTTATTTTACGCCTTTTCCATTCTGATTGGACAAAATTTATTCAATTTGTAATTTTGTTGACATTGCATATTTTATGTTTCCACCTGATATTTTGTATGCTAAAGTCGAAAAATCTTTTTTAAAGATACCTTGAAAATTCTAATATCTAACGATAATGTTTAAAATATAAAGTGAAATAGTTTTGTACTGCCATTGACAAATGGAAAAATGAAGAGTTTTGGCATTAATTTTCGTCTTACAAAAAAAATTTCAAAGTATGATGGGCCACATACTTGGGCCATTTTGGTCATGCAACAATTAATTGAGCGAAATATACAAAATAAGCGAATAATACATGCTTTATTCAAATTCACCATATTTTGCTTATAATACAGATTTTCGAATTAAAAATACCTGTAGTCAAAGCCAATTTGAAATAACAAAATGGATTATTTGATAAATATAACCACCCTATTTTTATATATATCACATATAAACACCAGTGTCTTTTCGACTACATTTATAATCGCGATTAAAAAAACCTTAGGTTGTTAGTCCACAAATATTTATTGCGGTACTGTCTCAATCATAATTGGAAAAGTAGATATTGTCAAACTGCGATCAAATCAATCTAATCTAATCTAATCGCAATTGTGAAATTGCCATTTCACATGTCGTTAAATTACTTAATCCAAATGAGAATTACAACTTACAATCAGACATAGCAAAACATTTAGTTGAATGTTAATTTAGGAATTCTGTTTCTTGGTTATTTCTTTATGCTAATACATATGTATAACGCTAACATATAATTCAAACATTTTTTGATATTTCTAAATGAGTTTAATTATTTAAAACTAAAAAAAACTGAGATTATATTTGAAATTATTAATCCATCATATAGGAAAGTAACAATCGATTTCACCAACCGTTTCATATGAGAGAAATTTTCAATATGCTGATGATCATTACATAAGATTTCAAACACAGCAGTAAATCGGGTCAATATTAAAAATTGAAGAAGTCTGAAACAATAAAAACATTATTAAGATTATAAAATAGTGCATAAATAAAAAAATTGTATATTTAAATGATATAATAAACTGTTAAAAAATAGATACTCGTAGTAGAATATCTTTGATAGATTAGAACCAAATATTAACAATTTTCTTTTACAAATTACTCACGCAGAGCTTTGATCAACTGAAATACGGTCCAATTCATTGAACACTGTTTTAGCAATCATTCTTGCTACTCTTTCTCTATCCGATGTATACTTGTCAATATCGTCTGTAATAGTCACAAAATATTGTAAACTAATATTAAAATTTAATTTTAAGTAACCTTAAATCAATATAAATATTCAAAAATGTTAATGTAATTTTTTTAATATTACTAATATTTAAATAACAAAAGATTATAGAACGATTTAAAATAAATAGATTTTGATAAAAATTATATACAGATTTAAAATTTTACATCAAGAACACAAATGTAAGTCACATGATTATACAAAATAATAATAATTCATAAAATTTAAGCGGAAGATTGCACAAAATACGTACTTTCTATATACTGTTATAAGATATAAATAAACAAGATTTAACAAAAATTCCAAGTAATATAAAAATATCATAACCGAAAACGATGTTTCAATAAAATGTTAAAACACTTGTTCCAAGTAACAAACAAATTAGATATAAAGAAGTTGTCATTTTATATAAAAACAAATTACTTACCTTTATTTCTGACAACGATATGAGTATTCTTGGATCCAACAACAATTAATGGCACCCCCTCAACGGAAACACAGGCCAGATGGGCAGCCTCTCCATTCGCCTTTCGTGTAGAGACCACTTTGACGGCAGAACTCGCGGACTAAATAAAACATATAAGAAAAGTGATAAATTGTTTATATAGAGATCCAAAACTTTACAGAAACCCGATTTAATCAGGCATCTATAACAAGTTTTGAAACATACGGAATAATAACCAAAGGCATAATACTTCAATTAATTAAAAATAAATATGCACACAGCTAATATAAAATAGCTCCTAAATTAAACATGTTCAATCATAAAGAAAAAACATTGCACAAAATATATATATTTGTTAAATCACTAAATAGTAATAAGGACATAAGTAGTAGGGTGGTGTGCCACTATTCCAGCCCACCCCCCATCCAATAAAAATCGAGTAAACATTCAACTGGAATGATAGGGTAGGAAGAGTATAAAAGGAGCGGAAAGCCTGTTACAATTCATTCTATTTCTTACGAGCTACAGGACGGTCATCTATCATCACTCTCTCTCTACTCTACGGATGGCACTATCCTCGAAATCTCAATTTATCATCGAGCCACAGCATCGACCGGTGATGCCGACAATTACAGTGGAACCTTATCGCCTTGCCAAGATCGGGGAGCGGAGCATTCATATGATCAACTTAACTACGACTGAAAGCGCCTCTCTACTTTTTAAATCACCAGTCTTCACAAATTTCAAAGGCCCGCCAGCTAGTGGGGAGGTAATTGGGTTTCTTCTGGTCATAGATGAGTCAGTACCGGACGAGCCACGAGATCATCTACGAGCCAATGTGGGTTGGATCGAATTAACGACTCAACAAAGGCTGCACAGCTACCTCTCTTTAGAAATGGGCTCTACTACTACTCTTCTGAAGGCTTTGCGAGAACTTTACTTGGTTTCACCCGAGCTACGCCCGACCTTCTCACCTTCCGCAGACATATATTGAGCTAAGTTGAGCTCTACTGTGTCTGGATTCAACTGGGAGAGCAAGCAATCGATCAAGATAAAGGACATGACTGGAACCGGACGATTCCAATTTATGTTACGCTGTAATAGAATCTAAATGTGGCAACATGGAGATGGAGATCATGTGGCCAGTATCAATCTCAGAGTCGTACAGATTCGCTATGAATCGATTGCATCACTATTTGTCTCTATCTGTCTCATGACCGACACTCCTTTATCGGGGACGCAGCCGCTCAATGATAACACCTACTCCGGCAATTCCTACTGCCCAAAAGAAGAAGACAGTCTCTGCAACACTAAAGAAATCCGTTCTAAAACGCTCGGATGCGATGACGGATCTGGACTTCATCATTCAGAATGTGTTGGAGTACGACTGCCAATAACTAACTGCTAACCATTCCTCTAATCCCATTTCTAATTCACATGTATGCTCTTGCTGTACTCATATTTAAATTTGTTGTCCATAAAATTATACATTTTATATCTCTCTACACCTATCTTGACTTCTTATTTAGCCTTATGCATCCGGGTTAAAATAGAAAGATAGAAAAATAGCGAGTTTATCCATAAAAAGTATATTTCACTAATAACAAGTACAAGTAAGACATCACACTACTAACAGTTGTGAATGTTTACATTAAACTACGGAGCATAGAAAATGTCCATTCACAGGCGTTTCGGATACTTGAGGTTTTAATGTACATAGAATTGTTAAACATCTTAGACATAGGGATAAGTATTCAATGTATATATATATATAGTAATATAATTATGATAGTGCCCAATGTAATAATGAGCAAAGTAAACTTGTGCATTACAAGTATCTGTTAATAATAGGACTTAGAATTACACAGATAATATTATAGATGATAATATTGTTGTGAAAATGTGTAGACACAGACCCCATTATGTTTATAGGTTATCCAGAAATTGACAAATATATGATCCTAGTTGCACCTTCGAAGCATTGTAAAAGTCTAGGTAATTTTCACCCCATGTATATCAGTTCAAATCACCCATCACCTTTCCATGTTTTTCAATACGTCCGATTTCTGCAATAGGTATTATAGTACAAAGGAAAGTGCCAATTCTTGATAAAACTGTTCCAATTTCCAACTATAGGATATACTGTTATCGATTCCCGTACGATATAAGTAGGTAAGCAAAAGTTCCATATCTGTATAGTGAGATTCTGCCTCCGAATCAGATTCACAAGGTCCCTCATCACTACTGCTCTCCATTTTTAGTCCCCCTCACTCTGCAAGCTGTTCATGTTTAAAGCCTAGCGCTCTCCTCTTATATGTGTGCAAGTCACAGAAACAAGATAGATGTTGAAGTGATCAAACTCGTTTTATTGAAACATCAATAGTAACAGTAGTACAATAAAGTCACCATTACGAGCAAGCGTTCGTACAATCGCAGTCATAGGCAGCTTACACACAGTCTTTTATATTAGTGATACAAGCAATAGTTGTTAGAGCACGCTGAATAAAAGTAGAGTTAAATGTCCATCCACGATAGCACTGTTTATTTAACCAAAGTTGTGTACTCGAAGAGGAGGCAGCTGTCTAAAGGAATCAAATACCTCCCCACATCCATGGGCGTGAAGAACACAGGCAATCCAATGTGGACCTGGTAAAATGTCAGTATGTATAAGTATTGACTATGAGGCAGCAGGGCCGGCCTCATCCGGCTTCCCGAGTCCAACGGAGAAAACGATTTACCGGGTAGACACCCAGAAAGTTCTTGTCCAAGCGGTGGTGTAGACTCGCAAAGCGAAGCAGTTGATTTGTATAGAGCATTCTAGAGTTAGCCCTTGACGCTGACATAAGCACTTGACCATAAGCACTTGACGCTGACATGTGATTTCCACCTTTGTGTCGAAAACGGCCATAATAATCACGTTTATGGACTCGGCAAGAGCATTACCAAACTTAAGCTCCAATCGAAGATTCCCTTCACTACATGGTTGTGCATGGCCAGCAACTGTTAGATCAGACGATAGATTAAATGCAAACAGAGTATATACTCCTGTAGTAAAGTCGCTAAGTGTGATATCAATGTTATCATAACGATTAAACATTTCCAACTCCTGTAGCAGTCCAGCGATATACTCTCGTACAGTTTCTAATCAAATTGGATGTGAGCGGGCGGAAGGGCACGGTAATACTCTCTCTATAGAGTGCTAGATGTTCCAGTGAATTGTGCTTAAATTCATAAGGGTTGCGTACAATATTACCATTATAGGCCCATTTATCAGCGATACAAATAATGGCCACTTCTGGCATGTGATCACGAAAAAGCCCATTTAGTTTATGACTCATTGACCCTGCAGGAATAGTATATGTCTGCATGGTTGTATGTTGTAGGAGGTAGATTGCATTCTGTGTCACAAGCTGTATTTAATGCTCCATAATAGTTTTGTGGGAGACCTTAACCCATCTAACATAGAGAACGACTTCCTCAATAATCACATTTGAAGCGTTTTGAGCCGCCACGGTTTTATTAAAGAGGTGAAATTCAGGATTTCTACGAACCAACTTAATGTGCACATTTAGCTGGCTGATAAAATATTTGCCCTGCTGACACATATCCAGACACAAAGGACCACAGAGGTCAATCGATATACCCCCTAAATGTTGAGGGGGTGAATTCAGTGCTATTCAGACGCTGTGTATGTCCACTGTTTACCGTCCCCTCTGTTTCCATCTGACTTGCAGTATCCTTGATAAAGTCAGATGTCAACAACTGTTCCAGTTTACTGGCACAGGAACAACAACTGTTTCTAACTGTAACCCCTCTTGCTTGATGTGAACCCGATTTCTTTTATGAAGTATTGGACTGCAACTGGAATTCACAAACCTTTTTAGTTTATCTTTGTGTCTGATAAAATGTTTACGAGTTTACCTATCCAGTCGGACTCTCTTTGTATTCCCGTTTTCAATCTTAATATCTTTCACAATATTGTACGCAACAATATTTTTCAACTGACGACTACTTGCTTGCATAGTTAATTTCCATCTCTCTTGGTTACTATCACCCACTTTGACAAGTTTAGGGAGAAAATGTCCACTTATATCAGTACTAGCTATGTTTATAATATATACTATATAAAGAGTGGGACATAATCTACTTTTGTTTTTAGACCAGCGCAAGGGACCACTTCTGTAGGACATTTTTGCGCTGTGCCTTTGTCCTTTTGCCATTCGTATGAGCACTACGCACAGGGGGACACAGTATCAGCTCCATTTCTCCGCTACCTGCGCTACCAAGGCAATCTCACTCCCAGCGCCTTACAACCTTCCTCCTCCTGCTCATCATACAGTGCTGCAGACTTCACACTCCACGGCCTTCACACCTTCCTCCTACTCCCCATGCTCCAGTTGCTAATCAGACACTGCTGCAGACCCTACCTCCTCCCACATGCATGTACCTCTACGTTTGAGATGATGGTCTCTTAGAGCTCATCCCAGCAGTACCGAGGGTCTCTGATGATGTCGAAGACTACGGGATGTGTGATACATCAAATTTTGTATTATAATTTTTTGTCGCTTCTTATTGCATTTAATTATATGTCCATGTGTTATATAAGTCTTCTTATTTCATTCTCAATATTAAGAAATGCATTGTTTCTCAGTAGTTTAGAAAATTGCTCACGGGGGAAGGGGGGGGAGGGATGGAGTCGCGGAACACCTCCCTACTACTTATATAGTATTGCATACATCTTTTATTCTGAACAAATATTTACTGGTCGTGAAAGATATTCATGCCAAGATCCAAAATGGAAGTTATGTGCATAACTAAGTTTATAAGTTCATAGGTTTATAGTTTATCATTTATTGCACTTTATTCTTATCCGGCATTTACAGACATGTATTAAAAGTAATCACAATATTCTCTGGTTTAGTGTGCTTATGGGGAGTGGAGGAGGGTGAAGAATAAATAAACACACTTCTTTGATTGTCTCAAGCACAAAATAGTACGATTAAACTGAAATTCCTGAATATAATCAAACTAGTATTGTGAAAAATACTGCTCATGCGGTTATACAATCAATAATACTAATACATTTTTGTAATGTAGTTCTACTATTAATATGTTAAAAACTATTGTAAAAAATCAAAACAGAAATATTAACGTAAGCGGGTTTTTGCCAAAACTTCAAATATTTTATTTTAAAGAGTATTTTTTTTAATTTTTAAGAACAAAAAAATTTAAAATTAAGTTTATTATATTATTTTTAACTCACTAAATAAGTAGATTTTATAGACAAAATAGATACCCACTTTAGTAAAGTAGAGCTTCCAAGATTCCTGCGTAGAACTGTTTTTAGAATAACTACTACTAATAGACTCATCAGAAGATTTCAACTCATCCGCTCGATCATCATCATCAAAGGCTTCACCACCGGTAAACTTTTTGAGAGCATGAATGGCCATACATTTTCCAAATTGAGGACCATCTTTTACCTGAAATAGAGTAAATGTAATTCAAATTATATCGCTAGATGGCACAATTTGATTAAAATATGACTTAAAACCGTTATAACAGTATTCATCTGTGTTTACCACTTCTGCAGTGAGTATTCTCGCAAACCAGTTTAATGACTATGCAGTTCAAGACTGTCCTTAAATAAAAAATATATACGAGTCCAGGGAAGCGACGCTCTTTACGTTGAGGTTTCTTAGAGCCACTATATCATGATTTTGGCATTCATTGAATAAGTGATATATGGATTTCACGAGTCCTCTACGGGTTTTGAAATGGCCAATTTCCATTCATTCTCTGCATTTTAATTATGAATGTAAAGTTTGATCATGTATGGGCATTTTCCAGTTCTTTTCAGTTTTGCAATTTTTTGCCTGCGATCCTGTATTTAAAGGCGATGTTTTGTTATTCAGTATACATCTGCTACCGTCTTCTACTATATGTCACAGACTTGGGGTAATGATTTTATGTTGACTTGAACTCCTTCCAGTAGTACAAGGAGTTATCGGGGTTGGTAGAGAGGTCAGAAATGTCCGAATATTGTGTTTGCTTCGAAGGTTTCTTGCTCTATCGTATCTCTCAAAGACGTGTTCAATAGTCTCCTCTTCATCGTTGCACGCTCTACACTTGCCATCAGGACAGAGGCCGATACGATTTTGGTAGCTCATCAGCTCTAAGAAATGTCCTGTTCTGTTGTTGTGGAGTAAGTTACTTCATAACAAATTATGAAGTGGTAAGTCATTCTTCTTTACTACTTCTTGTTATCCATTGTCTCGATCTTGTCGACACCGCAGTGTTTCATTACGTATTGAAGTGATCCTCAAAATCTTGGGTAGACTGTGTTGGCATGTAAGTCGGAATAGATTTGACCAGAGAGCAACTTCTATCCGTACTGATAAGCCAAGAGATCTACAAAAAGAGGTCCTCAGAGGTCCCTATTAAGAATTAAATATCTATTGCTATGAGCATTCTAACATTCGGGGGGGATAACGCTACCTTTCATGTTGATAATAGTTTCAATTTTTTTATACATCGCATCGCACACATATCCGCTCTGTGACTGGAAGAAAATAGGCGGATGGAGATGATTGGTAATTTTCTGTCAGCAAGACACATTAGGGCTGCATCTGTTTCTTTTTTCTCGACAACTGAAATGTCTGTTTACATTTTGATCTCAAACGCGGACAGATTTATTAAGGTGTTCTCAGTTTCAAATTTCTTAATCTCATTTTAGCTTAAAAATAGCGTAGAATTTTACTCTGTTGTAACTCTCACATTCACATGATGCGTATGGTGTGGAATGGAGAATTTCTTTTCTATCTATTCTCCAAATGTCCACGTATGTCTTCTCCTCCTCTTCGCTATATTGCGGACCGTGGTTCTTCAGATTCAGCGTTTTCAATACCTTCTACTTTCAATGCTAAGTGTTGCCAGCATTCGTATCTTTCCGCATTGATTCGTTTAAACTTTTCTTCTAGGATTCACTCAAAGGCTTTTTTTACATTCTTAACTGTGCTTATAAAAATATTGTGCCAATAGCAGTTAAATGTCTCTAGAAGTAGTGATTCCATGTTAGTTGATCCTCCGTAACTAGTGATGTATCTTGCTGTGTGATTCTGCAAGTATTCCAGTTGGTAAGTGAATTTGACCAAGGCGTCTGAAGCTGTCTGAAATGTATTCTAGCACAGGTCTAATGTACCTCACGTAAAAAGTTGTGTGTCTTAAAAGTGAACATTACATGACATCAAGATGGACTCCGGGAAGTGTCACTTCTTCATTCAAGTTTTATAAGTTTAGTAGAGATATTTTCAGTTTGTCACCTTTCCAAATAAAGAGGATATACTTCAAGTCACCTGCTATAATAGCATTGTTTTAATTGAATGCGATATTCTGATTGTATATCTGTATTCTTTGCTATCCTCTCAGCATTCCAGATAAGTAGCATGTACGCATTACATATTGCTATGATTTTTACCCTTAAAAGTTTCATGGTTACGTCCTGTCCTAGTTATTCTGCTTCTAGCTGTCTACATTACAGTTTTATGCTATGTTCCATCTTCACGAGGGTGATCGGATCACCTCTTTTGATTCATTGGTGTCCTTTGAAGGGTTATAGGGTCCTTTCTGAACATACTTTTATCATTAATCATTTAGTTGATTCCTTCTTTTATATAAATTTTTAGTTTTACCTCTTGTTTTAACATACATATTTCCAATTAGACTTGACGAAATCCAATGTCATTCGCATTGACATTCTTCAAGGGATTACTGACACTAGTTTTACTAGAACGATAGGTTCTGCAACCACGAGGTCTGCTGGTATTCACGGGGCAGAGATTAGGTAATATAACCACACTGCAAGAGATTATAGGATTCCATTCTCACGAAAGCATACGGCAGCTTCACGGAAAGATACAAGGCTGCATTATTCACAAATGGGAATAGAAGCAAAATTTCTGGAACATTTCCAAAGGGGCACAAATTTATATTATATTATACTAGAGCAGCTTCACAGAATGGTATAAGTCTGCCTTATCCAAATATGAGAATATGAGCTAAATTTCCGCAACATTTTCGAACCGACACACATTTATAGATAATATTTTATTTTTATATTAAACTCAAACTCTGTGACCATATAGATCTGACCCCACATTTACGGAAACTCGAAAAACGGCGTATGACTTCTGACAAATAAAGATATTTAGGGAGAGTACCCACGAGAGTGAAGTAACATTATTCATTGCACACTTTATAGCACATGGAACCAATATTAAATAAATAAAATCACTATTATATAGAATTAAAATAGTGATATCAATGTTTCTAATGTAAATAATTTTAAAATGAAAAAGAACAGGAATATATATACATTTTGAAAAGGCATTAAAATGCAAGAGATAAATTAGCTACTTCTTTACAATGTAATAAAATAATCCGATTTTAAAACATTAAATCAAATACTATTTATAATTACTAAATCAGTTATATTAGTAAACAATAGTGCCAAACTGACCTCAAAAATGGTATTGCCTCGAGCAACTTTCGTACGCAATTCTTCTGAGGCATCATATATAGCGTCATCAGGTCCTTTTGGAGACTTTACTCGAATATCATATATAGTGCCCTGTCTACCATTGGGAAGAATATCTTCAGGCACGTCACATCTTGTGACAGCCACATTTTCCTGACTCAAACACCATTTTAGGTACCTGAAGAATAATTGTGTTCGTAAACGTTAGATTGATTATAAAAATATAATGTAAAGTAAAGCTTTAAAAGTATATAACTAACATAAACTATGTGATAGTTCAAGCAACAACCAAACTGATTTAACTTGGGGTGTGCCCCAAGGCTCCAACCTTGCACTTATTTTATATTCCATCTATACTTTTCTCGTTTCACATATCATCTGAAGTTACAGAGGAATAAATTACCAAATCTACGTCGATGAATAAACTATATTTTAATTCTTAAAAATTGTGAACATTCACAGTCAAACGTCACTAATCTCGAATCGTATTTTCCAACTAAGTGACTGGTTTTTATCTAACTGTCTTATTATAAACTCTAATAAAACTGAAATCATTGTCTGCGGTTCCCACTGCTTTCAGTCTAGGAGACCTCCATTTAGTCGATCAAAATATTCATATTTCTTGAAAATCTAAGTCTTGTATTTTTTATAACGCACTAAACTTTGAACACTATATTAATCAGATTCGTAAAAGATATTTCCTGCTAATGCGAAATTTTTACAGAACATGTGACAACAAAACTGATCCTGTAATTAGATTATGTACTGCAATTATTTCTAATTTTTCGGCTGCATAAAAGGTAGAATTCAAAACATCTGTACCCGCTATATAGACACTAAATCGTCATCATCACGACCTAAAAGATATATTCTTTGAGTTCCACTGGTTGCCGATCACCAAAGGTATCTGTGAGAGTAAACCGTAGTAAAGAAGTCGCAGTTACTGAATGAAAAAGTCTTTATTAAAGCAGACAGTGTGGGTTATTTATAACAATAGAAGCTGTTAGAAGCTGTCAGACTGACTAGCCAATCAGGTGAGAATAGCATTTGGACAGATATTGTAAACGTATATAACTCTGAGTTAGGTGGTTAACTGTTCCAGTATCATATTCAAATGTCTGTCAAATAACGCTCAGAAATACCTCAAAGATCTCCTAGTCAGGCACTTTCTAATGAAATTAACACACATCTGAGATCTCAAATAACAAGTCTTTTATACTATCCGGTTACTCAATGTAATAATCATGGCGCATTCTCTTATGTAGCTCCAAAACTCTGGAATGGTTTTGATCCGAATATTTATAACATAACAAAATTTTTCTTTTAAACAAAAAAATCGTGACTTTTATGTATCTATGTATCTTGTTGTTTTCTTAGTGTTTTTCTTTTTGAAATTTCCTTGCACAGTAAGTTATTCTGACATCGTCCGGTTTCGATTAGTTCATATCATACATTCGTGTTTTCTGTTACAGTTCATATTCAAATTCATACATATTATCATTTTGCTTACTGCTTGTTTACTATACTATTATATACATAGAATATATACCTTGTACTGTTTCGTATCAAAATACAATAATAATAATATTTAAAATTGATGCTCAAAGTAACCTGAATTTGATACAGAAATATTGAATGAAAAAGCTAATGTACATATATCTTAATAATGTATTTGTAAATTTATAATATGGTAATCAGTAATACTTGGAGATAATTTTATCACTAAAAGAAATTTTCATTAATTTACTTGTTGGCTTCATCCGTACGTGTTGACCAGATCTTTTTGTGATCATCAAGTGAAGAGTTTAGGTTCAGAATTTTGAGACAATCGAATTTATCCTTTATATCAGGAAGAAGGGTACCTTCATAAAATGCCATTATTAAGCTTTATTTAAAACTAAAAAGTACAAAAAACAAAGAAAACAAACACATTAAATAATTTTACACAGAAACAATTCACACAATTTGTAAAATTATTTATATAAAACTATTTTATTGAATTATATAACTTCCGCTGATTATAAGTGAAATTGTATTATTGTTTAGGAGTAATTCACTATAGAAGCCGCATGGAGTTCCAAATATAGCATGCATATTATGTAACCATAAAAAAACAATTATGTATATTTAAAACCAATGTCATTAATAAATTTGACGTAATGTTTAATTATATTATTTAGTTTATTGTTCATTTTTTATCACTATCAAATGATTGTTTAGTGAATGATTATGATGATGATTGCATGAAAGCATGCAGTTCTATTTTCCTGCTTAGTGAGAGTATATGAAAAACAAATAAGGGTGACTTTATTATGCATTTCAAGGGTGTATAATTATTCAGATTTTTTAAAACTGTATTTTGAAATAATATTATTTATTTATTTATTATTAAAATAAAATATACTAGCCTATTGATGATGATAATCAAAGTTTCTACATTTTATTCAAAAGTAGAGTTATGTATACTCCTATATAATATTTTTCATAAATGATCGAAATTACTGGAATATTTTTAACAGTATTAATATAAATAAGTGTATTCTCGAAATTAGTATGGTAAATAAATAATGCATGTAGTATTTTTGCTTACTTATAAGCTTATTATAATATGTCAAAAATTGTTATATGTAAAACTATAAAATAATGAATAAACCGAGGAATGACTCTCTAATACAAAAATTTTACTGGTAGGATAAATTTAATATGTAGAACTCATTTTTATTATTTTTAAAGACCAAAAATAGTTAATTTTAATTTTGTAACATTATAAATAAAATTTAATATTACATATCGAAACACATTAGGCAGGTCATACCTTCAAACTTGTACTCTCCCCTTTTGTACTCAACCTCATTTATTCACTTTCTGTGCAGGATCTTGATATCAGTAATCATTTTTTCATTTTAGGCATTCTATTCATCCCTAAACCTAATGTTAACTGTAAAACTATATATTTTAGAAAGTTGAAATCATTTAATATTGTTGATTTCACTGATGATCTATCTACATAGCAAAAAAAACCGCATAACTTGAACTGACAAAAATGGAGAACCTGGATAAAATGGAAAAAATGCTAGAAAAAGTAATGCAAAA
>JAYRBW010125168.1:0-16604 GCA_036023295.1 Invenusta paracnida | reverse complement strand
CATAAAATACATTGATTATCTGTCGCTAAAATTTTACAATATGAAATATACATAATCAATAAGAGTGGTTTCTCTATCTTATTTATTACTCTATGGCCTACAGCCTACATCAAGGGTGAATACCATATTAATTGTTTCTTTAATTGGGAATCAAAAAATGCCGTTACACAGTAATTAGCTGATAATTTAGTAATAAGATAATTAGAAATGATCAGCTGATAATTAGTAATAAGCTGATTTAAGAATAGGTATGACAGAATGTTATGTAGAGTTCGAGGCTTAGTCAGGTTAAATAAGACTAGTATAAGTGGTCGTAACCTACACCAATTAATAACCTACGCCAATAAAGAACAAAATGTAAATACTCACTTAGAAGGAAAACGAAATTCCTTTGATTTTTCCCATGTACCTTTCAATATTGAAAGCTTCGTTGCTTCGTTGCTTCATTCTTCAACTCATCACCAGAGATCAACTTTATGTCTGGATAATCAGGTCCATTCTCTGTTGTTCTTTTATTCAAACTGGAAGATGCTGGTGTGGAACTGTTTTGAGTAATATCTCTTGGAACATTTTCCTCAGTGAGCAGATTGTCAGACCGTTTAAAAAAAGCATCAATTTTTTGGCACATCGAATTTCGTTTCATAATTAAAATATGCAAAAATAAGATTATCAAGATAGCTGATATTGATTTAATTATACACCACGTCAGTCAATCATAAAATAATAAAATCCAAAATCACAGTGTCATTAGTTTGGTAAATTCAATATGAGTAGATAATCAATTTTATGAGTCTATCACAGACGGCAGCCGTGCAAACAAGTACTGTCTGCCACTAATCTCTCTCCTCAATAAGACACTTGTAGGAGACAGACAGACAGACTAACTTGGATGTTTGCGTCAGGCTAGCTGCAATGTTAAACGTGAGCGAAGCAATGGAAATCATTATTAACAAATCGAATATCAACCAACGCATTACCTAGGTAGCTAGCTATCTGATGACTCACTCGTTATCGTACTATGTATTGATTTCTTTCTTATTTAAATTTTATATAACTAAGGACTACTACACAGCAGGTACTATATATTCTATGTGCACGCACTTGCGTATCTGCGTCAATGGTAGCTACGCGCCTGGCATATAACTTGTATGGTGACCAAATATATGGATCACACATTACTGCAATTACTATGTAAGAAGATATCAATAAATGTCGAAAAATTCATGTTTATGTGCACCTACTTGCCAATATGTCGATATATTCGTGTACATGTATAGATACATTAAGCTTCGTAGACAAATAGTGTCATTCACTCTCTATAGAAGTAGTTAGGCATTACTAGATATAGAAGGGAAATATAACCAATTTCATGACTGTGTATGGAAGAGACATTACAATATGTTTCGGTCAAAGTTAAGCGTGAGTTTAAAATGTTATTAATGTAAGTTTAAGCCCGTCAGATAAAGGCGGAAGTAAGAAATAGAGAAATTGGCTGACCCTGGATTACCAGTGAGTCAGCTGAACATATAAAATATGAGGTTTGTACGTAAGCAACAATGAGAAGGCAAGTTTACAACACATAAAAAAGTTAAACAAAGTCGAAAATTTATATAATAGTCAGATAAGTTCTTCTAAAAATTCGGTGAAAACAAAAACACAAATAGCGCGGCCGATAAGAATTGACTTTCATTACAAAATTATACGTAAAATTAATAGGACGACCTGTTAACGCAAAAAAGAAAAAATAATCTTACTTCACTTTCAATATCACTCTTTAAACAAATGTTAAATTGTTTATATTGCTAGGAATAATATCTTTCATATTATAATTTTAAACTAAAATATTTATTATTAGTATAATACATTTGAATATATTTCTAAATATCGATTATTTTAATCCCTTTTCTTTCATGTGTATAGCATTTTCCGACAGTTATTCACAAACTACGTAGACTACATTAAAATCATTTATATATTTTATTGTATTGCTTTAGTTTATATTCGTAATACAATTACTATAAATAAGGTAATCAAGATAATTTTAAACTGAAAGTGATACAGTCACTATCATTGACATTGGATTGCATGCTGCAAGGCCAAGGGCAAAGGAAATGTACAAGCACAAGTTATAACCAGTATATTATTTTTAAAATGTTGGACTTCAATAAACGTGCATTTTACTCATGATTATACTTTCTTAGCTATATATTATATTATTTATTATACCTTTCACTTTCAGCTTTCATTATTAACATTAACAATCTTTATTTTTATACTAATTTTTATTACTATGTCTACAGACTACAGACAGAGTACATAATTTTAAGGAACTGTGTCTGCTCTTCTGAGTACTTTGTAATGTAGAGAAAATGCTACTCTTTCAAATAATCAGGAAAGCTGTGATATATTTAGTAGTCTTAGTTTACTCTTACAGTTACAATTATTGGTAATATCCCAGTTTCTTGCATTAAATTATTTTTCAATGTTTTTATAATTGAGGAGATTCTTGATAATCATGGTATAGGTAAAAAGAAAAATAACAAATAATTATTTTTAAAATAATTTTTAGAAATTGAATGCTATATTATGTTTGTCTAAGTTAATTAATTTGTTCAAAAATACACATTCAATTAAATTATACAAACAATATATTATGAAGGGTTGTACACTGGTATGCAAAGTTCATATGAATAAAAAATAATTTTAAGAATAATAATTGGAAACAGAATCATATTTGTGGTTGTAATTTTGTGGTGATTTTTTAAAATATAAATAGTTAAATATTGCAATTGACAAAAATAATAATTATTATAAAATGGTGGGATCATCATTTTTGTAGATAATCTTTTAGTATAAATAGCTCAACACATATTACTTTAAAAGGTATATTATTGTGCAATCAAAAATATAATAGCCCTAATATCAGGTATGATAAATTCCCAGAAATGTTAGAGTTATTTCAATGATTTTCTAGATCAGTGCAAATATTTAGTAATAATATGTTGAGGGTAATATACTGCTTGCTCTCTGATTTATTTTATTTTTATCAATTTATTCAGAACTTTTTTAAAATTCATTTTACACATAATTATATTTTCTTCTTATAACATTTGAAAGATTATTTTAAGAGAACTTATTATGATTTATTTGGTGATTCTTTGAATACTACTATAATCATCCCTCATAAAGTAAAAGAATGTAGCCCTCCTAGTAAACATAGTAGTACATTTTCAAAATGTTCATTGAGACAAACAAGTTTGCTTGATTTTCTAAATAATTAGCTAACATTTTATTTATCATTATTATTATGTTACTTAATATCTTGTAATATCTACTATTTTTAGTTTAATATGTGTGCGCCAGTATTTTTCAATTTATTTTAATACACATTTTAGATTGAAATTACATAAGATTGTCTACATTTTATTTGCTTTTAACCTCTGGAACTATATATATTTGCTTATATTAAATGCTCGCAAAATAGTATATAAACCTTTTACACCTTTTGGGGTACTTTGTCCACCTAACAATGCTCTGCCCCTGGACCCTATGTCAAAAAGGAATTATGCAGCAAGGTGCACAATTCTTTTTTCCAGATGTTTAATTCTGCCTTGTTATCATATGTCATCTGCCCTAACTGCATATAATTGAGTACAATTATTGACTGCTGATTTATTATAATATGTCTATGGACTGCCATCTTCTTTACACTTCAAACATAAAAATGAACTGACCAACTCCTTTTTTTATATCATACACCTAGCAATCATTCTATTAATACTAGAACAGTGGAAGCCGTCAATTGAGGATTTCGAATCATATTTTTTTAGCACATTTTCTTTCAATTCCTTCTTGACTTTTACTCATTTTTCGAGGGCTACATGATGCAAAATGATTTTTGAAAATATCTCTACTAAAAAAAGAGCTACACATTTTTTACCTATAACAGTGAAATCCATCAATTTACGATTTTGAAAAAATATCAAAAATGAATGTCATAAATGCAACTATAATTCACAATATGCATTTGCAATGATAAATGAATAAAATAAACTAAGATTGGGTCAATATGGCAGGTTGTTCCTACTTCTCCACTTTATTATTTACTTTATAAATAAGCTAGTTTTCATAGAAATATTATTTATCTAGTTCAATCATTTTGTTCAATTATTCTTTCATTTATTCTTTCAATTATTCTTTCTGCAAAATATACTTCTAAAGTTTGATAAAAACAACATTCGCAATACATACAAGATTCTTATTTGCAGGTTGTAATAATAGACATAGAATAATATAAGCAAGAATGTCACTGTCAGAATTTATGCACAATACAAGAATAGACATAAGAATAATATAAGCATAGAGTAATGATTATACAAAGAGTGTTGACCTTTTTAAATTCTGTAAACAGAAAACTACTATTTTTCTACCTAAAAGCTCATGCAAAATATTAAAAAAACAGCAATTAAATCGTGTATGTAGTAAAACAGTTAAAGATATATACAGGAAATAAATTATTTATTATAGACAACTTATGCATGTTAAAATTGTATGAATATATACTGTTTCATAAAATTAATTTATCAAAATATTTAATACCTACTACTTTTTCCCCACCCATTTACATCAAATTTACTAAAATAAAAGATTTTTTATTCAAGAAAATTTACAATGCGATGTATATGAAATCAATAAGAGTGAACACTCTTTGTATAATCATTACTCTATGAATACAAGCATATATAGATATATAACAGGGCTCCCAGAGTCATAAAAATGAAATTTTGAAAAAAGCCATAAAATTTAAAATATTCCACAAAAAGTCATAAAACTGAAATTTTGTAATTCTTGTTTGTATAGAGGCTTATTTTTTAAAAGCTATGCCTATATAATAATAATAATAAAGTGGCTTTATTTCCTGTAATATACAGGGTGACCACCCTCCTTAAAACTCCTTGAAAACTCTTTATTGGAGTTGTACCTCCTTAAAAAATAACAACCTCCTTAAATTTAAAAATTCAGCTGCCTAAAAAATTATTATTGTGCATATTTTAATATTTTCCTCCTTATTGAAAAAAAAATTATGTTGTTTTTGTTAAAAAATATCTGATACTGGATTTGCAGTTTCATAAAAGTTTGTGTAAGTTAATCCTCAAATGTTTTATCCTAAGACATTGGTTAATCAAAATATCAGATGTGGGACTATCCAAAATAAATGTGTGTGATGAATCAATGTTATTGCAACTCAAAGACATTGATATAGGATGTGCTGCCAAAGATATTTTCATTCAACAAAAATCAGTGATCAACAGAAAATGGAATTTCGTATCCAATGCCAAAAGTTTTTGCAAACAATAGTAGAGAAAATGTTGGAGAAAAATCCAATGAAGTATACCATTATTCACTTCAATGCTGCATGTCTGACTCCACATAATATATCTTCAAATGCACTGTCCATTGCTGAGAACACAAAATAGTTGAAGAAGCTTTTGGATTGTTTTTACAGAGCTAAACATATCTCATCAGAGTTCTGTGATTCTGCAGCACAGGAGTTTGATGTTTTTTGTGAATTCATCAGGCTCAATCATATTGAACAGTTCCTAGCCTTTGACCCAGAATAGGACCACTTAGACAACTTCTTGGTACCTTATTTGGAAGCGGTGCAGTATCAAAATCTTTACAAAACATTCACTAACGTATGTACAAATAATTTTTGTTTTTTGGAATTTCTGAGGTTCTCCCACATTAATATTGCTCATTTTTTATTTTGTTCAGCTATCCTGTTTCTTCACAGGACAGGCGGCAGTCGAGAGGGGTTTTTCCGTTAACAAATAAGTCATTACGACCAATATGGAAGCGCAGTCAGTTGTGGCACAGCGACAAGTTTATGACGCAGTACAGTACATGGGTGGCATTGAAAATGTTCACTTCACCAATCGCCTTTAGGGTTCTGTCAGAGGTGCACGTGCAGCTTAGAGTTGGAGCAACTGCAACAACAACAATCTAAAGCCAAGGCAAATGAGGTGAATGAATACCTAACTACAGGCTTATACCATATGCGTTATTTATATCTGCTCTTCATAGGTAATTTATTCTTTGTTTCTGTAGGCCCAAAAGAGAAAATTGGAAGAAATCGATGGATTGCAAGCAAAACAGCAACATCTTAGTGGTATCATGGAGGAATTATCCAATGAATCCAGAATTGCTGCAGATGAAGCAGAAATGAAGAAGAATTGGTTGTTGTTATCCATAAGCAATGCTCTGCAGAAGAAGGTAATGGATCATTCTTTAGAGATTCAAGTGTTGGACAAAAAGATTGTTGAATTGAAGATGTTGATTGATTGATGTTTACATATTATATTATATTCATATTATATATATTCTATATACTATTCAGATATTCAGACTATTCAGATTCAGTGTGTACATACCTTTTGAATAAAGCTGTTTTTTCTGGAAATTCTGATTTTTTAGGTATAAAAAACTCATTAAAACCTCTTTGAATTTGATAGTCTAAAATGTGCAGTCACCCTGTATATAGTACTCTATATATTTCATTGAACACTATAAAAACACATTAAATTCACTTTTTGTAACTATAAGACTTATAATAAAAACTATATTTAAAAATAAATTATATGTATATAAAAATTTGAGTTAAAATTTATAAAAAGTTTACAAGTCATTTATATTTTAATTTTAATATAATACCCCTCTAATCCAACTGGTAGAGAAAAGTCTGTCAGAATGTAATTTAATGTTAAGTCTATGAAAGGCAGTGAAAGATCAGAGTGCATATAATGTGCAATGGTAAATTTAATTATTTGTGTCAAATTATTCATTAACTCAAGGATAGAGGTTGCTTGATCTGTACACTAAAACAATATACAATGTGTCATCCACATGGCAATGATAGAATTTAGGAGGGATATTAGAAGATGTACAAATTTCCTTGTCCATGTTTGGCATGAATATATTGGCAAGCAGTGTACACAGTAGGGACCCCATGGCAATGCCATCAGTATGAACAAAATAGTCTCCTAGAAATTTAAATACAGTTTTGTGAGCACATGAGTAGTGGTATTGTAAGAATTATTTGACTATATATAACCAGGGTGTCCACACACACACAAATTTCTTTTTTTCCAGAATTATACACAAATTATACACACATTTTTTATTATATACACAATTTTTTACTATTACACACATTTTTTTGTAGGTACATAATATTTTTTTAATATTAAGAAACCTAAGTATCTATGAGTTAGTGTAAACTGTAAATAAAGAATTTAAGGAATTTTTGAAGTCCTGGGTAAGATGTTAAACTGCCTAAAATATAAAATCTTGACTATATATGCATTAACATTCTATAACATTCTATATTATAAGTTGTTTGTAAATTGATATATATATACAATTTTTAAGTGCTAAAAACATTGATATTAACATTTGGCATTCTTTCATAATACATGACCTTATTTCATTAAAATGACCACAGATTTCATGTAGTTGAAGATGAAACTATTATTATATTATTAAATCTGATGCAATTATTATTTAAACTATGATAACATTATTAATTATTTATGTTGCTGTTAAATTGCACTATTGATTCAGTTTCATAAAACATCACCACTAAGCATGATAATGCTATTGAAGGTCATGTTACATGAAAGTAGTTATATATATTCTATAACTATAGATGAGATGCTTGATAATTGTGGTGTGGTAGCTGCCACAAGCAGCCGCATGCCTTTAGTTATGTATATAGATTACTTCCTCTCCTGCCTTGTTACTTATATATTATATATTTTACTTTTGTAAAAGATGACCCTAATAAAAAAATTTCTTAAGAAAGTCACTTATAATGAAATTGAGTTTTTTTTTAAATATTACTGTTATTGTATTTTACTAATTTTGTTTCTTTTACATTTGCAGGACTTGCTTCTACTTTCATCTTTAATGACCTCTATATATTAATTTACTTGCTGGGTCACTAATAATGAAACAGAAGTAATAATAGTTTTGTTGGAATTAATAAATAGTTTAAATAATAGTTAATTTTTGATTTTCACAATAAAATAAATTATAAAAACGTAAGTAATTCGAGGTCATTTATTACAAAAGTGGAGCAAATCTTAGGTCATGTATTACCAAAGAATGCCTAACATTCTATATTATAAGCTGTTTGTAAATTGATTTATATATATATATATAGATATATATACAAATTATATCCATGAATTATACACAACTTTTTTTATGACAGCAGTGTGGATCACCTGTATAACTGAGAGACAAAACCCAATCGTTAACACATGATAGCATTTATGAATAAAGTACTTATGTGATTATTCATGGGATGCCATGTATGATGTGAGTGCTTTATTCACAAATGTACCATTACTGTAATCAGTGGAAACCACTGACTTTTACAGACCTGCTACTCTTGTGCTCATAGAGCTACATATTTGAATTTTATAGAGATGACTTTTTTCAGATTGATGTCATTGCCATGTGGTCCCTCCCCACTGTGCTCACAACTTACCAATATATTCATGTCAACCTTGGACAATTAAATTTGTACATGTACTATTCTTCCTAAATTTGATTGTTACTATGTGGATGCATTATAAATTATTTCAAACCATGATCAAGCAAACTCTCCTTAAGTTAATGAATAATTTGTCACCATCAATGAACTTTAACATTGAACATATGAAACCTGATCTCTCATTGCTTTTCTTAGACTAAAACACTCAATTACATTCTGTCAAACTTAAATTCTTTACCTGTGTTTATTGAAAACCATCCAATACAGATCTAACATTAAACTTCAATTGTGTAGCTCCAAAGTAACAAAAATGTTCTGCAATTAGTACATTTTAACATAGAGCTTTCATGCACTTCTCCTGGATATGTTTTGTGCAGAAATTTTGTACATCAAGCAACATTTTATTTATGCTCTCCTGAAAGTTTGCATAATCATCACACAATCATACAGGAATTTTTAAACAAAATACACTTCTGGTCAATTCCAAAAAAATTGATACTTTTAATCTATTTTTTGCAAATTTAAAGATACCCAGAATGGAAAAATTCTTTGCATATAATATTGTCTCCTAGTAAGATTAATAGAAATTATGTTAAAAAGCACAAGAAATCATATATAGCTATGCTGCAGGGTTTTAATGTATTTTGATGGAGAGTCATGGGACACATTGTTTTATTTTAAATATTTAATTTACAGATACCCAGAATGGAAACATTTTTGCATATAATATTGTCTTCTAGTAAGATTAATAGAAATTATCTTAAAAAGCACAAAAAAATCATATATAGCTATGCTGCAGGGTTTTAATGTATTTTGATGGTGAGTCACAAGACACATTGTATTATTTTAAATATTTTAATTAAATATTAATTTTTTTTTTTTATATTTAATTTAAATATACCCAGAATAGAACCCTTTTGCATATAATATTGTCTCCTAGTAAGATTAATATAAATTTTAAGTTAAAAAGTGCAATAAATCATATATAGCTATGCTGTATGGTTTTAATGTATTTTGATGGTGAGTCATGGGACAGGTAAGTCACTGGACATTTTTGTGCTTTGTTTAGTTACATATATAAATATTCCTCTTCAGCTATTACTAGTAGGGTTTAATTATTTTAGGATAGTATAGATCTATGCAAGATCTGTATATTCTCATAAGGTTGATTTCAGATACTACTTACAGTTCACACTACTTACAATTGAAAATGGGTGAGTAACAGGACATTTTGTGCTGAACATTTCCAGATTTAGTATTTCTCTGTATCTTTCAAAACAGATATAATTTTTTCCCACACTAAATAATTTGAATCATTAAAATTAAGTTCATGTTGATTATTACAGTATTATAAAATTATTTAAAAGTAACCTCATCTAAGACTTATAAGTTAGGTGAGTCATGGGACACTGCACTCTGAGTAAGGTAATATATCAAACTTTCAACTGGACTAGCAATAAGGTGTTACTGAATAATAATAAAACTTATACAAAATATATTAGCGAACAGTAAATAGATATAAAATAAATAATTAAGATATCTGAATATATTGCACTATATACTAAATCAATAATTTTATAAAATCAATATATCAGGGGGAACTGTCATTTTTTCAATTTATTAAAGTTTAGGGTATTCTAACATATATAACACAGAATAAAAATTTAAGTTTTATAAAAATTGTGAATACCATAAGTTGGTCTTCATAAGGTAAATAAAAAAAAGTTTGATTTATTATTGTATATATACTAAAGTATTCATTTTTTGGAATTGACCACTTACATAATAATTACATCACTTTACAATCAGTTTCAGTTCAGTCTAGTAGGTTTAAAAGACACTTAACCACAAATAAATGCCGCGACGGTTATGCTGGATACTCATAAAGACAGGTAAACCATTTCCATACAAGAAGTGACTTCGTTCAAATCAACATTTAATGATTGAAATATTGATTAAAATTTTAAAAACGAAAATGGTGTACTACAAAATATTGTTTAAAACAAATACTTACTGGTGAAAGACTACGTAACGAGTATCGTGTACAATATTTTATTTTTTAGAAAATCAAAACAGATTTTACTATTAATAAAAATAAAATAATCTATAAATTTGAGGTTTCCAGTTAATGTTTGTTATGAAGTGTCCACTGTACTGTAATCATAAATCCAAAAAAGTGAGATTTGTAGGTATTTAATCATTTTTTAAATAAAAACCTAAACTATTGCTGTTTTTTTTTTAATACTTTCCTTGCAAACTATATTATTTCTTTTGAAAGATCCTATAAACTCCTATTCTTATCAGCAGAGTATATGCATCAATATAATGTATCTCAGTGATACTGTTTGTAGAATAATAATTGTATTCTGTCAGTAACTATAAGAATAGAAGACTGATCACAAAATAAAATATCGATTGTTTTATTTTATGATATTACTTTATTCAACTAAGACATTATGCACAACAATATATGTATATGTATGTCACATGAAAAAGATTCGCATTAATTTTTCTACTATATTACATAGTAGTTATTTCCAAATGAACGATTTGCTTTTTAAAAGAAAATTTATAAATAATATATGGCATATACGTATACCATAGTTTTGCAATAAATCTTTATAGAGGAAAACAATATTTTACGATGAACATATTGCTTTTTGTAAACAATTGCCCGAAAAATCAAATCTCCAAGATCAAATGGTATAAATAAGTACATGAAACTTATAACGGTGATACTGCTCCTTTTAGTTGCAATAAAAACACAAAAACTGAAACATGCATCACCAAAAGCAGCAGGTAAACGAAGATTCTGACAATCAGCTAAGATCTTAAGCATACCACCAATACACTAAATGGACATGCATGTGTACCAATATAAAAAATTAGTTTATAGGAATTTAAAAAAAAACAATAAAAAATAATTCTATTATAGTAAAAATATGTCTAGCACAAATTCTATACTATCAGTAACATCCCCATGACACTTAACCACCTTAACCCCCAAACGATATTAAAAAAAATAGCTGATAGACTGGCAAATTTAGCTTATAACCTAGACCAATTATTCTTAACAATTAGTCTGTAAATATGCTATCAGTGGACTAATCCAAGCAATGATTTTTAGTAAGTAAACAAACAGAACCGCAAGAAAAGACTAGAACAGGATAGCTCAACTAAAAGTAAAACACCATCCTAACAACAGCCTAAACCGATGTCAGAGTTTCCTCTATTTGCAAGAAGTGAAACTTCTAAGTAAAAACTAAGTATAAAAAACATATTCTACATACTTAGTTTTGATAGATAAATCTATACTACAAAAGCGGACTTGCTTAGAGGTCAATGCCATAGACTTATTGATGAGTACTAATACCACTATTGTGCTGACCGTAGAGTCGAACTCCAACAACAACAAAAATCGCAGTGCATAATTTTAACAACAGGAGGATCAACTACTCTAGTTCTGTCAATCTTAATGTCTAGGAAAATTTCAGAATCAAATAACATCGTCTCTAAAAATAGCTTTCACATCTTTTATGAAGTAAATTTTACAAATTTATCTGTAGTGAGTGGCAAACACAAAATATCCTGGAAAGAACACAAAAAGAAGGAATATTGTATTTGCTAATATAATAGTTCGAACTCTTGCACGATCAAGCATTCCAAGAATATGTGTAGTTTTACAGATAGTACATGTTTTGTGCAATAATTATTAAGCTTATACTGTGCAAAATTGTTCTTCAAAGTATTCTATAATTGGTACTTTGCATTTATCGTGTAAGGTAATAGATATAGGATTTCTGTCTTCTTTGTTTTATATAATGAATACTTCCTCTTACTAGTGATTCTCTTTTAGTAAACTTAAAAATAGTATGTATTCTCATATAGAAAGCTGGAATACAGCTCATGTTAAATAAGATTAAAAATCCGTAAAAACTATCTCTAAGAGCAGCGTACTATATGTTTACTTGAATATAATATTATTGTTGAAAAATAAGATAAATACATGTATGCTTCTACAAATATTGCAATGATTATTGCCGACAAAACTGATTGACTAATCTCGTGTAATATAAAAAATATTTCCTGACAATAAAGATAATGAAATTTCCTCAAGATATAGTAATATATATATATATCGAATAAAACAACTTTTACTGCCTTGAATTATATAGTACAGTTTTTATGTATTTAAATTCAATAGCAAAATGGCAGCACAGATCGTTTCTAACTAGCAAACCTAATTTGATATTAGTTACTTTAAAATGATGAATGTGTACTCAGAAATTATGTTTTGTAGATAGATAATCATATAATTTCGTTTCAATTAAATCAGTAGGAATAGAATTAAATAACATTACGAGAAAAATCAATATTTTCGACAGATGTATCTTAGTTCTATTTCGAAATAACACACATCTATTTTAAAAATGGCGTATAACAATATATGCCACTAATTCAAAATCAATCAATGTTCATTTTAAATAAAACATATAGAGGTTAACTTTTTATTAATGGCGTTACAGCTCTTAAATGTGGACACAAAAACTTCAAAATATTACTAGGATAAATCTATCAAAAAATATGTCATTATTGTGATAAGACAAATATAAAAATTGTAACGATATATGCGTTGTAATCATGTCCAGGAGTATAAAATTTACAATTATATTGTTTAAATTGCTATACATAATTTTGAGTAAATATAAGTATTAATATATGCTGTAATAGTTATACATGATAAAGAATGATAAATAAAATGTATATATAAATATATTGCGTCTACTATACCAGAGTACAAAAATACTAAGCATTATTTCTGTATGCTATGAGAATTATTAAATATGCATTAAAATGTTATACAAAAAGCTTTATACATGTTTGATACAATTTGTTTTAAGCTCGTAAGAACTCTGTGAGCTTTTTACGACACAAAAATATAATATTACTCTTTAAAAATGTGATAAACGAAGAAAAAACGATAGACTTTATTAGAATTCATTGAACATAAAAGAAAAACGAACAAAACATTTGCATAAATCTAAGGGATTTTAAAACAATGCCTATTTGTGATGTCACCAGCAAAAAACAAAATAAAAAAAAATAACAGAATTAAAATATTTAAAAGACAATTTAATCTTTATAATTTGGGATAAATATAAGCCTTCCATTATGCGCATTTAAAAAACGACTGTACAAATGTTTCTGGAGATTTAAAAATAGTTAGATTACAACTTTTAATATCAAATATTAGCATTACATAATTTCCGATGTAGCATGTACAACATACTATGCATTCAACCTATTCTGATAACTAACATATAAATTTGATTAACTAAATTAGTTAACCAAATTAATAACTAATATTTAATATATATATAATATTAATATTTGAAATCTTTAAAACGTACAGCAATTGTATCTTACATTTTAAAACACACTTAGACTCCCACATTATTATTGTTGAGATGTGTGTAAATTGACAAACATGTTTTTAAAATAAACAAAATTGTAATTAACATAATTCTCACATAATTAGAAATTACAAAATAAAAGTATTTTTAATCTACAACTTGATTGCAAATATTTGCAATTACAATGTTTAAAAACTTAACTATGTAAAATACATACCAAAAAATACATTATATAAATACATTTTAAATTATTTAATCATTCCTTTTTATTATATATTGAATAAACTGGATAAGTTCTTTTAAAAATAATCATTAAGGAGTCATTATTTTTACAACATTAATACAATAATCATCGCATAATAAAATAAATAAAGTAATTAAAAACGAATTACTAAGTTTAAAACTAAGTAATGAAGATCCTAAATAATAAATCTGTAAAGTCGAATTAAATTTGTTATAATCTAATATTATCATTTGTTTTCAATCAAAGTAATAGCTTGATTTCAAAAGCCATAGAAAAAGTTTCTCTCATATTAGAATATAAATCTACATTGAAATAGACAATGCATAGTTTAAAGATGCTTCTCAACGTCAAGCATAATAGATAGAAACAAAATAAATGCAAGTCATTAACTCAAATTCCTCCAATTTATAGAAAGAAGGAAGAAACAACCAAATGCTACAGAAATTAAGAAAAGGCTATCCTTTCATGCAAATATTTGATTACTTTTGTTTCCTTAAAACCGTGTAAGAAATCCCTACTTCTTGTTTTATCTATCCAAGAATTTGAACTTAAATAACAACCAAAAAGTACAATTCAGATATTACGAATAGAAGAAGAATTACATAAAATAAACACTAATAACATATTAGAGACAAGACACTAAAAATATTTCACTCTAACATCAGTAAATTACGTTGAAGTTCTATAAGTGACTATAACATGCAATAATGTATCTAAAAGCCTTTTATCAACATACACCTAAATTTCAGCTTTACGTGAAAAAGAAATTCAGCAATAAATTGTTTTATTCATAATATTATGCTCAAAAACCGAGTATTTTAGAATTTTTCACTATATTAATTATTGTGTAACATTTAAAAAAAACAAAGCAAATTTTCCAATACTAATAATAGATCGTTTATTAGTCATAGTAATAGCTAGATTTCAACTACCGGCTTCTTCACAGCACAACTGCTATACAGCTAAAATGCAGCGAGATAATACAGCATAATAACATAAATATTAACAGGGTAGATTGTGTAGATTATTATTATTATTATTATCGGGGTACACCACATGACATCTATATATTTATAACATATATGTAATATAAATATTGTTCAGAAAACATATTATTATATTAAAATTACTTATATAATTTAATATAATATAATTTCTATACTAATACCTCGCTACATTATAGCTTTACTTTATTTGTGCACTGAAGAAGCAAGTAGGCGAAAACGTCTGCATTTTACTAATAAACGACTTAGTAGCAAAAGATTCGATTTCCGTTTTTTCTTCTTTTAACATTTCACAGAAAAAACCCTACTACATCGTGTAATGTTTTATTTTTAGCTTATTCAATTGAGTTAAAGAAAAAAAAGTATCATATTTATTAAAAAAATGGATTGATCAACTACCAATTTTATTAGTTTCTTTAAATAACAAAAACCATAAACGCAGATATTGATTTTTATGGATGTTGTCAATACTTTTAACAAATAAATATTTTTAACACAATACAAATTAAGATACATCATAAACCATTATAGATGTTTGCACTTACCTGAATTTCCAAAGCAACTCCAAAAACAGTACTAACGACAGGTAGATTGTCATCTGGCGGATTACAGCTAGGAAGATCTACTTGAGCCAGACAAAGTCTATGGAACACGGACCCACAGAGACGACAAAGAAAGCCTTGCTTTTGAACACCTAGTCGATGGAACAGTAGAAAGGTCACATAAGAAACCGGGAATAACTTGTTTTACATTTGTACGTAATAAAATATACATTATTAGTTGTTGCATTTACCGTAAATTTCCCACCATAATTAAGGTATTGCAAAATATTTTTAAAAACATAATATCATAACTAATGTAGTCTGCACTTTAATAATTAACTCTTTTTTTAATTTAATACCTTAGTAGTTAAGATACAAACAACGCAGCAACCAAATACTCCGATATACATTGAAATAAGTAGACTTTAAAATAATTAGATACTAAAAATGATATCATTTGAAGCTCTGAATTATTAATTTAGACAGTAATAAAGCTATATATTCTAAAAGAATCCATTGTAAAGTACTTTCAAATTATTTAATTAACATTGATAAAAATTCCGATTTAGTATTTACTTGTAGTGGAATTACTAGAGTAGATCATGGTGTTTTTGTAAGCAACTTATGTCCAGACCTAAATTCTTCGAGAATCCACTAAGTGAAGGTCAAGAAACAATATTTAGTTGGTAACACAATTCCCACTGACGCCAAAATCACCAAAAAAATCATTTTTCTGATTTCCTATATTAAAGAATAGTAGAATTTCTGTGATTTTGACACAATTTTCATGAAAATGCTCAGTTTAAGAAAATAAATGTTTTAACTATTATTCAGAATGAATTA
>JAYRBW010125157.1:0-16605 GCA_036023295.1 Invenusta paracnida | reverse complement strand
TATCGGCTTCTTTTTATCAGACTATCAGAAGATACAACAATAAATATAGGAACACACACCTATAATATGAAACAATTTTACTATTGTGAGCCCTAAATTAAATGAGTATTCTTTTTCTAAACATTAGCTTTGATTGCATATATCCTTAAATCCGCAAAATTAAAAATCATTTATAAATATACATTTTTTATAAATTAAAAAAGTCAATTCACAAATCGATAGTTAAAGTGCAGTGTATATATTATATATAGTCTAGAATAAATAAAACTGATTAAGTCAAATATAAAATGCTACCGCATCGTATAATAGAAACAAAAAACATATTCAGAGCTGTAAGATGGAAGTTGCGATTAATTTTTAACTAACCTTTTAAACAAGTAGAGTACGTATATTATATGTATTATGTTGTAAATAAAAATAATAAAATTCAGACAAATATAATGAAAACAAAAATGATCAACAATAGGTTTTATTTAGAAAAGATTGCACATAGTTCTAATCTTCACTAATCATATTTTACAAAAAATATCATAGTTGTAAAAAAAAGGGTTGTAGAGTTTCATAATACCATAGATGATTTTACTTTGATTTATATAAATGTTAAGAAATATACATAAAAATTTGCTCTCAGTAATCAAGTGTTATGCTCACAAAAGAACCATTTAAACAAAATACAATGTACCATTTTATAGTCAATAGTAATATAAAGCCTCTTACCATGATCGATAGGACCATCCTGCAGACCATCTAATTCATAAAGTCTACCATCAATTGGAATGTAGCCGATGAAATGATAGACATCATCATCTTTGCTGGCTGTCTTCTCATCAAATTCATATAAATTATGACTGAAATAGATAAAATTAACAAGAATGTATATTTTAGAAGATTTAGCACAATTTTAGTCAGACATATTTTATTCACATTTTTGCTCAATCGAAATATTATCAAACCATACTATAACTACGACCTTTTCTAAAAAGTAAAATTTAAATCATTTTTCAACATATATAACCGATATATGTAATATGGTTAATAATATAATTCACTAAAACTGTGCTTCAATCCATAAAAATTAAAAACTGCTTAACTCCTTAATTCATTGTGAAATCATTTTCGAGCAAATTTTAATTCCTAATCTGTATTAATATTGTAATTTCTTTGAGATAAAGTGAATTTAATCAAAACGTCTGGAAATTATCGGAAAATAAGTGGCAAAACTATAAACTTTCCTTTTTACATTTTTTACAGAAAGCTATCCACATGTGAGTTGTGGGAATTAATACAAAAGATATACTTTATAAAAAAAACTACATTTAGCTACAAAAAATAAAGCGAAAATATGCGTAACGTTGTATGTTTGTTTTAAGTAGAAAATTACTGCATTATTTAACAAATAATATATTCCATTTAGTATTTAATAATACTTTTTACCATACTACACAATGTCAATTTAAAGATTTGCTATAAAAAAAATAAGACCAAATAATTTAAAGAAAGCAAAAATCGCCTATATACATAATGATTAAATATTGTACATAATTATTGACTGAATTGGGCTATATAGTATATCAAACCTCTAATATTATTTTTTAAATTAATTAATAAGCATATAAATAATATTTGGAAACTATATATTTTGAATTTACTATAACTACAATATTTAACTACACCAAGAAATAACGATTGTTCATAGGAGAACATTACACAAAAACAGCATACACAGGGAAATTATTTGGCCTAATCAACCATTAAAAGCCAAAAATTTATGTTATACAATATTATGAAATTTAAAACTTGTATATAGTTCTATAAAGCTTTTAAAAATATAATGACATACCTGCTAAAGCTATTATGTACCTGTCGAATTTGATCAGAATTACTAAGTGTGAGGCCCTTCATCTGGAATAGTAACAAAATAGTAAATAAAGCATAAAAATTCAAATTATTGTGAATAATATAAAACAAATGTAGCAAAAATAGAAAGAAAAACAACAATATTTATTTAAAAGGATTCACACAATATATTGTATATGTGAAACTTATAATTACAAAGATAGACAAATTATAAAGCATGGTACATTATTTATGATACACCTTTTCTTCTGCGATGATTCACTGTATGCAATATATTCAGCTATTACCTCCTCAACAAAAGTAAAAACCGTAAAATAAAATAAAAATGTTATTTTATTCGAATACACTACAAACTATATGCTTTTTTGCAGGAACATTCCAGATTATACAGAGACCCCAAAGAAGATGTGTAGGGACATAGTATAATCATTTTATTAATAACATTATGGGTAAAACTAAAATATACAATGTCATAATGAAAATACACAATACTATAATAGACATAACCATTAATTTAACAATGTCAGTAAATTCACAAAAAAAAAATACTATATGTTAGTGGAGAAAATTAATTCCAGAAATTTTCATTACTTATATTATACAAATACCCATAAATATATTTTAAAAATATAGTTCACTGAAAACTAAAACATAACAGTTAAACAAATCAGTACAGTTTTAAGACAATCTTTACATTTTTTAAGAATGAAGAATATACTTTAAATATTAAAAAAATATATCCACAAAAGTTGCATTTAATAACAAAAAAATTCTAAACATGAATTTTTAAAATTATTTCAAATAAGAAAAGATAAAATATAAGACTACATAATCATAATTCATTAATGAATGAAATTTACAAATAAGACAAGCAAATAAGACTACTTGGAATGGAAATTTCCTTGATAAATAACATATAATTGGCTTAAAAAATTCCCACTTGTGCAATATATGATACAATGCTTTTTTAAATTAACATAAATTCCCTTTCAAATTAAAATCAAAAGAAAATAATATGTACCATATAAATGTACAAATAAGTGTTTGGTTACCAACCTGACTGTCAAAACTAGCACAGAAAGACTTCAATGAAGAAAGTGTTTCACCTAGTTCAATCTTGGAACTATCAATATTCATGAGAAGGTTAATGATTGCTTGTGTTGCACAAGCATTGGTTATTACCTAAAAAATCAAACACATTACTATAATTTATGCAAGTACATTCATTGGTATAATACACAAACACAAACAGATTATAATATAAATTAATGTTATTTACAATAAAAATTTAAAATGAGTCATATTGAGTGATTCTATACAAATATATCATATAATAGAAATTAACTTACTTGTTTAGCAAAAAATATTTCATTTAATCTGTTGTCTTTAACAATATCACCTTCTATAGTAGTTGACTGCTCCCATTTATATAAAAAGACAAATCCAAGAGCATCTCTCAAATTTTCAAGAGAATCAAGATCAAATATTTCTTCACATTCAAGGCCTTGTACACCTGGAAAAGTATAAAACATATGATATCTTAATAAAACCATAGATTAACAAAAAATCAATATTAGGTTTCTAATTGTATCAAGAGCATAAGATATATTGAAAACAATAAATATTCATACAACAATTTTTATAAGTAAATACTAAGCCTCTTTAAATTATGTATTAATTAGTGAATAAATCAGTTTATGGCAAAATGAAAAAAAACTATATGCTCTCTACCGTGATGACCTTGGTAGTAATCCCAATCCCCTACAGCAATGTATTAATTAGTGAATAAATCAGTTTATGGCAAAATAAAAAAAACGATATGCTCTCTACTGTGATGACCTTGGTAGTAATCCCAATCCCCTTCTGCAGAACAAACATTACAAGCACAACATAGGCTGTTTGGAATGTATTTCACAGCAATTAATATTTTCATTCAGTGAATACACAAACCAATTCTTAAAAAAAAAACATGGATTGGATACCATAATATGTAAAAACATTTCAAAAATAAAATTCAGACAGTTACAAAATGCAAACAATGGACAAAAAAAGGCTATCACCAGAATCTGAGCTTCAGTCCAATACCTAGAACAGTATTATATTGCAGAAGAATGCATTTTGTTGTTTCAAGAACATAATCCTATTGTTTTTGTCCCTACAAAGATGCATTGAACGACTCACTACTTGGAGTACTCATTAAATAGTATGGACCGCTCTCACTATATTATTGCATGCAGCACTGCATCAAATATCCAAAAGAAAAGCAGCTTCATCATGTAATTTTAAAGTTATCAACCACACACTTAGTCAGTCCGAAATATCAGTGAAGATTTGCATTTGAAAAACGTAAACATCCTCCAACTCCGATTTTCCAAATTATTTAACTTGTTTTACCATGTGAATGTCCCCTACTCTGACTACTGAAAACAGATATTCTGCCAAATAGGTGACTCTTGCCTCAATATTCTATTGAATCTTGTGTTGTTATTCACAGGGGTTTTGCCATAATCAACATCATTTACAAATCTGATGAATTTTTTGTTTTTGCACTCTGCTTAGAGATGCTTTCAATCAGAAAATATAGGAATTTGTTTAAGCAAAACAAATATGCATATCTTTGTCTCACCAAATAAAATAAAAGATTACGTTGCATTATCACTGTACATAATTCGAGATGCAAAATCCACATTGTGCCAAAAGACTTCTACTGATAAAATATTTTGCATGTTATTTTTTGTGAAACAGCTATAATTATAGTAAGAAAATTAACTTGAAGCTAAAAAGTATATCTATTATATATGTACACTTAATATAAAATGATTGCAACATCTGCAATATACCTAAACATAGAAGAAAGTTTTCTAGAAGCATTATAATATATTATTCAGATTCAAAACATATTTTGACAAGTTTACCAGTAACATCTCCTCAGCCTCCAGTTGTCTAAGACTGGCAAAGTTACAAATAGATAAAAATATAGTTAATCAATTGAATATTTTCTATCCCTGGTAAAACACTATTCTTTCAAGACTAACTTTCATAGGTATAAAATAGTCCATTTATGAAAAAACTTAGTAGTCATTGCAATTGATAAACTGCGTCATTATTGAAAAATTCATATTATATTAGACAATAAAACAGTTAGTCTATTGCTGTTGCAAAATATAATTAAATATTTCAGGTATTTTTATAGATCAAAGGTGTCCAGCTCATCATGTCACATACCAAAGGATTATGACCTGCCAGTGTTCTTTTTAACTCAAACAATGATATATCAACCCATTGGCTATGTATCAATTTGCCTTGTCTCATTTAGCCTACTTTTTATTTTCCATTATCAAGATTATGTAACTGCATGCTAATATCAGTTGCTGCAAATAACTTACAACAATTGTGACATTTGGTGAATTGAACAGTCAGTGTTAATTGATAGCTCAGTGTTAGATATGTGGTCGACAGTTGCACTCCTCACTCTCTATGGACCAGCAAAGAGAAGTCAGTTTTGTGCCATCTCAGTGAGAAGGACAACTTTTAAAACTAAACAGTCATCTTCTATTGATAAACAAGAAAAATGGTAATTGGTGGCACTGGAAATGTAGAACGAGAAAATGCACAATGACTGCCATCACTTTAAATAATCTTCTTATAAAAACACAATGAGACTAAACTGATGTGTCTGACGAAGCAAAAGTTAAAGAAAAAAAGAATTTACACATTGTGAAATAAGATGTAGTAAGCCAACCTTTCAAAAGCATGAAACGAGTGTTCTCCAATGCTTTCTGTGAAGACCTACAAGGTAATAATGAAGATGCAGTGGATGGTTTACCTAGTCTGAAGAAGTACAGTCTACAGAGCAAGTCAAGGTAAATGTCTTCCCCAGATTCCACATGCCAGATGAGAAATAAATTTACAAGGTCAATGGACTCAAATAAAAGATGGTCATCCCTTTCTTCTGGTGAATGATGAAGAGAACCAAATCCTGATATTCGGCATTTCTGTTCAGAAAATGAAATTTACACAAATGGAAAATTTAAGTCAGCACCTGAAATGTACAGGCAAGTATATTCAATTCACAGCCAAGCAATGGTATACTTTATTCCGGCTATTGTGCCATTGCTCCCAACATAGGATGAAGTATCATACATATGAATGTTCCAACTTCTTTGGCAAGCAGCTCAGCACTACAGTATGGAGCATATACTGAATATTATCAACATTGACTTCAGATGGAGATGATTAATATGGTGCAGCAAATCTTCCCTAATATGAGAGTCCAAGGTTGTCTCATCCATTACTATTTTAGCCAAACATAGAGTAACATTATATTATCTATAAATATATGTTTTGTAACATCATTGATCAGCTGGGCATAGTGTTGTGCACCTGTAATCTACAGGCTCCTGTATTGTTCATTGCCAAAAAATAGTGACTTCCAATATGAAATATAGGGTTACTGGATGTTGTAAACATTATTCATGTAAAATTAATCATATTATTTATACTAAAAACAATAATTGTCCCTCATGGCTCATAAATGTCAATAAAGCAAAGTCTATACTTCTATAGAACCTAATATAATAACTATTGCTTATAATGTGATGAAAATAAATATCTGCAACATTTCAATTTGCATGCACTGTCATGGTTAGTGTCAATAATATTTAATAATATATCATTACCAGCATTGTAAGCAAGCACAGAAAGAAAACTAACAATGGAGAGAAGTATTCATGGCATTTAGCTACCCCCCTTCAAAATTTCCATAAAAATTTAAAATGTTGAGTCTGGAATAAAACTAAATGTTTAGTGTTTTAAATAGAACTAAATGAATTTTAATAACTATTGTACAATAAATTTTGAATTCATTAAACTAATAAAATAGCTTATTGTTAAACATAAAATGTCTCATAAGATTTATATTATAATTCTCAGAGATAATACTAAAATAACAACACAATACCATTTTTTTCACATTTTAATTACTCAAAACAGCATTGCATATCAATCATTTTAAAGAAACAATCTAGATAATATTACTTTTAACTATTTATAATTTTGATGAGTCTGAAAGCAATGTAATTTCAAAGAAATCATGTTTGACACTAATAGTAACAAAAAGGAACAATCTAATAATATATTAGACAAATATATACATATATATAATAGAGCAGACAAATATACATATTTCAGACATTCTAAAAACCCTCAAAAGTAGCATAAAATAATTTTTTCTAATTTGAAAATAAAATAAAGCATAAAAAATAATAGAATAGACAAACAGTATATACATTACATTTACAACATTGTTTATAAAAAGGTCAGCTTTCAGAGTGTGTGTGATGGCTAATTAAATACTTACTCCTATTAAATCATCTATTATATTTATGTTATCACATTGTTTAAAGGTATAATAAATTGTTACTTCTAAAAAGGAGCAATTAATTTTTCTAAATATTCTAGGTGACCACTTTACAAAAAAGGAGCAGTTCATCTGACCCCCAAATATAATATGAGTAAAAATGCACACAATGTGATTGAAGGATAGTATTAAACTTAATAATTAAAAGCAAGCTCTGAAGATAAGGATAAATATAGGTATCAAAGAATAATAAGCTCTAATTATTAACATAATAACTTTTGAAGATTAGCATATATCTATGGATACATAAAAATAATAAACTGATTTTTAACAAATAGGTTTGTAAAATAAAATGTTCTACTGACTATTAAAATTAAAACATGGATACACATTTAAAAATGAATAATTTCTGAGTATATAAAGTTTTGTTTGGAAAAATTTTCATTGTCATTTGGGTTTGTTTTCTAGAACTTGGACTAGGGTCATTCATAAGTGAATTAGAAAGAGATGAAGCAACCTATTATTGACCTGGAGTTGATCTGTAGCATAGGAGCAGTAACTGGTATAGGGTCACATGACTGAATTTAAAACTGGTTTGAAGTTTTCTTTGGATCTTTTGTTATTATATTTCTTGATAATACTTTTCAGAATGAGCTTACTATGTTTTTTCTTGATTTTTTTCAGAGCTTGAGTAAAAATTTTTATAGACTTTAGGCATAACAATTGCAATATTGTTTCTTTGACAGTTTATTTCTTTCTCAATGATTGTTCTCTTTTTTTATAATCATTTATCTTTTTGTTTAGAAGTACTAGTGGTGGTCTGAGACACAAAACATCTTTCTGGCCAAACTTTGATATTGTAGTTTTGTTTTGTACCAGTAGATATTGTTTAATTGATAGAATTGCATCCACCATCTCAATGTTCATACTTGCAGTGTATTGTAAGAACACAATTTATTCTGCTGAATTCAGCATTCTAGCCCCACAGCTTTGGGGATACTTATAATTGATAATGATTTGGCTAGTTTGTTTAAAACACCTGATACAAATTAGATATAGAATGTAACCATGTATCAATTCTGACATCTTCTTGAAGTTGAATAAGTACAGAATAATTGAATTTCTTTCTGAATTTCTGCTTGCTGTTTCTCATGTTCCTTTAAAAGAGTAGTATTTTCCATCACAAACTACTTATAAAACTTCTGGCAGTATGATGTGCCAAGTATCTCAAGTGATAAAGCAGACAGATTATATAGAAACTTACTGTATAGATTGTGGAGTTCTTGGCATTAATTAATTTTTTGGGGGAAAATAAATAAAATTTAAATATAAAAACAATAAATAAATTTAATTAAATTTATATATCATAATACTATTGTAAAGGATAATGAGATGCTTGATAATTGTGGTGTGGTTGCAGTGGCAAGCAGCCTCCAGCGTTTAACAGGGGTTACTTGTCAATTACATTTTTTATATGTTTAACAAGTAATCCCTATACACTACTAAAAGCTGGCGGCCACTTGGGGCTGCAACCACACCACGATTATCAAGCATTGCACTATTCTTTATGGTAGTATTACAATATAAAAATCTAATTACATTTATTTTTTTATGTTATATTTATTTTCTGAAAAAAAATTAATTTACGGCCAAGAACTCTAATTGCCACTTTTACAAGGGGGGTTCAATAAGTTTGTACAATCTACAGGGTGGCCTGTAAGTCACCAGCCACCACCCTTTTTATTAAAGTATTCAACTATTATTCTACGATAAGTCACTGCCTGCCCCTCTTTTTATTAAAGTATTCAACTATTATTCTATGATGTTAAATCTATGACCCTATATTAAAATGCAGTGATTAACAAAATCATAGCCATCAATATTGATTGTCAGTGATTTGATAATGAATTACAAATTTGAAAAATAGGGGCAGTGACTTACTGGCCACCCTGTATATGAACCTATAATGATATATGCAATATCTATGAATTTTATTAAACTATAGAAAGATCTAAGATAGTGTTGAAAATTTCAAGTCAATATCTCTATGGAAAGTGGATATTTAAATTTTAAAAATTAAATAATTTATGATCAAAATCAGCTCAAATTTATTTTAAAATACTGCACAATGTGGCAAAAATGACATTTATTTAGTGGAAAACATCAATTAAGAACATGGAAATCATCATTTATGTATAGTTGAAGTATAAAAATGATTTGCAATTGTTTTTCAAAAGTTTATAACTTTGTGTTGCTGTTTTACTGGAACTGTTACAATGTGACCTTCAGGACCAGCAAACATGGCCACCATTGGTTCACCCATACTGCAGCTTTGGATGCACTTCTGAAAAGGTGGTTTACCTTGTGCCACCCATTGAGTGAACTGTTGCTTACTCTCTGGGTCATATAAATAAACCCATGTTTTATCTCCAGTGATGATTGATTTGATTGCTCTTGCATTACCACGTTGAAAACGTCGTAGCAACGATTGACACCATTCAACACCATTCATCTCTGCCATATGTTCAGCTGAGAGCAGACCAGGAATCCATCTGGCTGCCATCTTGCATATCTTCAGATGCGAAAAATAATTTAATGGACGCTGCCATTAGAGATAGCTAAGGTTTCAGTAATCATCTGAATTGTAATATGGCTATCTTCCCTCACCAATTTGGCCACCAGGTCCTCTTGGACACCCATTGTGGATGTCAATGGGCGGCCTGGGCGGTCCTCATCTTCCAAAGATATGCAGCCACAATGAATTTCTTTAAACCATTTGTAGACTGTGCTTTGTACAGGAGAATGTTCCCCAAATGCTTGTAAGTTGTAGATAACATTCATTGACTTTAAACGGGATTTATAGTTGTAGTAAATCATAGCTCTGAAATGACATTTTTCCAACTGCATTGTGAAATAATGCTAATGAAATAACGATTCAAATTTCAAACGTCATTTAAATTTAAAAAATTTAAATATCTTCACTTTTCATAGAGATATTAACTTGAAATTTTCAGTACTATCTTAGATTTTTCTATATTTTTATAAAATGCATAGATAATTGTTGCATATAGCATTACGGGTTCATATAGATTATACGAACTTATTGAACCCCCCTCGTAATAAGCATAGAGTAATGAATACACAGCGTCGACTCCAAAGTGGTTGATATACAAAAGATTTCTCTAGTCCATTTTAACCAAATGAAAAATAATGAAATGAATATTAATCTTATTAAATATATTTTTAATACTTGAACGTATTGGAAGTTACAATATCACTAATGAAGTCATTTATCTATTAATACATATAATTTTGTTTAAAATTTACATTGTTTATTTCTCATCCGCCGCCATTATCGCTTTCTTATTTTCATCAAAAGTGAATTAAAATTGTAAAAAATATTAAGTAAGGAGCTATATTTTTATTTAAGGGCAATAAAAGCTGCATATTTTTGCAGAATAAGACTATTTGATATTTCTTTGAAAACAATCTCGCCTATAAACATTCAAAGGAACTTATTAAGACAAGATACCCAAATGCATCAAACTTTAATTAATTAAAAAAAATTGCTATCTGCACTGTTTGAAATTAATCCAATGTTGATTATTTTCGATTCGTTAAACAAAATGGTCGAAATCATACATCTTATTAATAAAAAGATCTTTGCAATTTGACCGCTGTAAAATTCTGCATTTTGTATACATCTTGCGTTCCTACAAAATTGATTTTACTGAAACTCCAAATAAAATATTCATATTATATTAAAACTCGAGAAAATAAATAGATGTCATTGAAAATTTTTGGATATTAATGCTCTGCTTTGGAAAATTTACAATAAATTATTGATGATTTAATTATGTTGTTTTATTCTTGGATGCTCATGCGTATCGATCACTATTGCTCCATTGGTTATAGTCCATTGGCATTATGACATCTGATTATTGAAGAAATTCCAAACATTTATAGTATATTGTTTTGACAAGTACATACCCATAAGTACCTTTTTGAAAATCAAGGATATACTGCATAATTTAACATTAGACCTTTGCTGATTCATACACACATTCAAAATTGATGCAAAATAAATCATATAATGCATAGAAGATAAATTTTAAAAATCAAACTTCCCACCACGTACCACTTTTAAATATAACCGATGGGACAGCTTTATCAATGGATATATAAAAATATCAACGATTTTTCATGGATGCATATCATTAATAATAAAAATAATAGCTTTTGTGACCGTAATCTCTTCGATGAATCAATATACTATAATTATTTATATTGACATCCATACATCATTGCATTTTATTGAAAAATATATGTTAATAATGACTTACTTTTATTAAGATTATTTAGAAAGCATTATACCTATTATTAAAATAATATTTATGTATTATAATAAAAAATTTATTTTATTGAGTATTCAATATTTCATTTTATTATACTACTTATACTCGTAAAGTTAGAAAATTAAATGTAGTACATAAAATAATTTATAGAATTATTTCATATCGCTTTAAAATTATTAAAAATAAATTCTACATATTAAATTGACTTTACCAGTAACATTTTGTAAAATTATTCAGATATACACACGAGATATCTCGAAGTCAACCCTCTATTTATTCCTAAAAACTCTGTGGTAATAAGAATATAGTGATGTTAACCCTATTCATACCGGACCTTTACGCCCAGAGTAATTATATATAATTACTCTGTGATTTTACGCATCCATCCCTATAATTTTCAACTTCCTGGCGGAGTAGAGTTTTGAAACATAGTATATAGGTAAACGATGATGTTGTGTAACACATTCCATTGAACAAATGGATAAAAAACAAGAAATGAAATGTTAAAAAAAATCCTGAAAATTGTTTTTTTCATAACAATTTTTAGTTGTGAAAAAATAGCAAAATATTAGAAATATGATATATTATGGAAATAATTATTTATTTTTAATAATTATCCAAAAAATCAAAGAATTTCATTGGGTTTTTTTTACATACATGTATTTTTTATAGTACCCCATAGGGTACTGAATTGACTACTACTAAAAGTTATAAAACTATATTAAAAAAAAAATTATGGAAGTTTAAATTGCTCTATTTGTTCGTTGAAAATTCGCAGCAAAAATGCTGGAGGGGGGGGCACAATGGCCCTCCTCAGTTATGTTAATAATAATAGTAAAACATTATGAAGATGCAGTGTTATATCGAGGTAAATGTTGAATATAAAAATAAAGTAATTACACAATTATTATTATCCTTAGTTAATATAAAACTGTGAAGACAAACTTATGTTTCAAAATTTTATTCTACTATGCGCAATAGAAACCTATTTTATGCACATGTTTAGATTCCATTGCATCTTTAATTGATCAGATTAATTTAATACATGTCTTTTTATTATTTATGCCTTTATTTTATAGAGTACGATTTATTATTCCTTAGTACACTGACACAAGACAAAGTATATTATGATATTAAAACATCTGGTTCTATATACATATTTTATGAGTTGAAAGCGGTCTCTGAATTATGCGGATAAATAATAATAATAATAATTACATACAGGAATGTGTTAGACGCAATATAGAAATATTTGATGTCTATTTTAACTTTATTATTTGCATCTTCATAAAACTTTCCCTAATCTTTATTATAAATACATATTATATAGCATATTACAATTATCATTGTAATATATACCATATATTTAGTTTTTTAATCAGTTATTAAAATCTACAACTACCTTTTGATTTCAGTTTGTGTTTCACATTTATAAAATGTGAAAAATTATATATAGTTTTACAATCCAATTTATTTTTTAAAAGTGGAAATTATTCTTATCTAACTTTTCGTGTTTTTGCATTTTTTTTTAAATTTTATTGCATAATATAGTTTAATTCAATCATCTTCATGAGTTATTGCCTCGGTTTTCTTAATAGATACCTATTTATATATTGGTATTATTGGTATTATATTATCGATGATATTATTGAACACCTATGGTTTGCTTTTGGATTATTACCTACTTTCACATATACATATTTAGGTACTTGTATAATATTATTATATATTTTTTAACAAAAAAACGATTACTATAATTTAATTTTTTTAATAGGTTTGAAAGTAAACTAAAATTTGAAGTGTAGTATACATATTTTAAATTTAATAATATATATTTATATGTACTTCATATTTTTGAGATTTTTAGTTTACATATATTGTATAAATATTATTATATATTTTGATTTGCATTTAATAAAAATCCTCTTTAAACGCTTGTCCTGTCATCTCTTTCTCTTCATATTTCAATCAATCAATCACATACAGTTGGACAAGAACTCGCCACCTCCCCCACCCCCTCGACGAGGCAATGTATTTGTAGTGCCTGAGGGCATCCGCCCAGCAATTGAACGGAAAGGGATCGAGATTCTCTCTTGGGGCGTGCGCAACATGTCCTCCTTCAATATGTCAGCTGTGACTTCGCCTCACGCCGAGTTCGAGATCGGCGGGAATCGGGCCGTCTCAGGGACGATCAAGAGTATCACCCACGACCCAAACTTCCCCAATCCGATCCTCTTCATGGATATCATGCTTCCAAAAGAAGAGCTCTATATGCCCCCAATGAACATCCGAGTCCGTGACAATCGCCAGTTTGGTCGGAAGCCCGTCGTGGGCCAACATATCATTCGTGGAATTGAGAAGTTCTGTGTGCCGGCGTTGAGAGAACCTCCAAATCTAATGTTGGAATTTCCGGGTGAATTATTGATTTCAAAAATTAAAATTTGAAATGACTTTATTTTAGAATATAAATAGTACAATATAAACTTGTTACTTAACTACTTAGTGCATAATATATGCATTATTAATTGTACCAATTACAGATTTTAAGTAAAGTTATATATTATAAATAAATTGTAATTATAACTATGTGAAAAATAGTTTTTACATTGCAATGCTACATTCATAGAGCCTTCAATATAAAAAGTTGACCTTAAATTTATTAAAAAAAAGTTGTGACGATACAAATATAAATTCGTTTGTTAAATATATTTACTTATAAATAGGTATATTATTATAGTATACATTATTTAGATATTGATTAAAAAAATCTATTTTAAGAAAATTGCATTTTATTTTAAGATTAATAACGCATTTAAAGATAATTTGTATTGAAATTGCTTTAATGTCCATGTTTAGAGTAATATGCTTAGTAAAAAGAATTTTGATATTTATATATGCTATCCTGTTAAATTAATGGTTAATAATAAATTATTTAATATGACAGTTCACCTCTTTATATGTAAAAATTAAAGGAAACTTTATTTAAATCAACCAAATAAAAATATACCACTGTTTAATATGTCAAAAGAGGTAGGTATCATCACTATCGGTTATCGCTATTTGAGTTCGTTATCTAACCATTTCCATAAGCATTTGATTAGCAAAACTTTACTGGCATAATATACTCTAATATTGTATATTATTATAATCGACCTTTCATATATCTTAATTTCGTACATTAATGTGTAATTGATTGAGCATTCTGCAAAATTTTTAAATAAATAGGGAAATTGTCATTTACAATTAGGTACGTTGTTATTTTACGGCCTATTTCAGGCCTACATAATATATATGTATTACCGGTAACGTATTCAATCAGGCAGTCTAGAATGTCTAGTCAATCTATAGAATGACTGTCATACCAGGCAGTCTATATACTGCCTGAAATTTGCGACCAGGCAGTATATACTTTGCCTGTTTCATTTCAATCTATTAATTAATTACACGTAAAATAAATTAATAATTCCAGTATGTAGAAGGGTATATTTAAATTAATACAGCATGTATAAATCAGCACATGTGAGAAATTATAGTTTACTTATTGCAACAACTAAGACAACTGTACCGACTATTGCAGATTCGATCAGCTTTGTAGCATCGGAAACGTTTGATTTTGCAACCACTTTTGCAGAAGCATTTTAGATATCCCTTTCCTGATCCCATTGAATCAGCTCTTGCCACCTCTCGCAAAGTAATCTCTCGCTCTTGTGAAACGTCATTTAACTGAAGAAAATTTTCTTCACATAGACTAAATTGGTTGCGCGTGTACAGCTGCTTTAAGAGTCCATGTTCAGATCCCAGTTTGTAAAGACCACCATCTTCTTTTCCAATGATGACCGCTTTGACATTAGGAAATTCACCACGTCCCCGATCAACCATAGGAATGGCTACCATGACAGAGTCCCCCATTTGGGTTTATAGCGTCTTATGGAAGCAGACTTCATTTTTTCTGCCAGTTGTCTCCCAATAGTCTTTTCAGTTGTCTTAGCTGTTGCAATAAGTAAACTATAATTTCTCACATGTGCTGTATTATACATGCTGTATTAATTTAAATATACCCTTTTACATACTGAAATTATATTTGTTTTAATTTATTTCACGTTCAAATACAGGGTGTTCCACAAAAAATGGTAACTATTTCAACCTAAACATACATACATATATTTACAAATGTTTACAGGCAAAACTAAATAACAATAAATCTAATTAGTAGTATAAATCTAAACATGCAGATATTTAAAATGTTTACAGGCAATATTAAATAGTAATCAATAATGTTCAAAGTGCTTGCCTCCTGCATCAACACACTTCTGTAAGCGTGTGATCCAAGCAACAATAGTTCAATGAATTAGTTCTTGAGATATTGAGTTCCAGGAAGTAGTCAAACAGTAACTTAAATATTTCGAGAGAATCAATTTTCTTGCGTGATGCTATAGTAAATGACTTTAAATACTCCAGACGAAGTAGTTCCATGGGGTTTAGATTGAGACTTTTGGAGGGCCAATCATTTTGTGTCTTTATTTGAAGTCATGAGTTTTTATCTGGCCACTAGGGCAACGTAATTGTCTTTTGCCATGTCAGGAGACTATGGCATATACCATAACAGACTTTTGCTGCACATTGGTTTCAACCAAAAGATCGTCTTGTGCAATATCTGTCTTGACGATGACTACACAGTATATCCTCTCATTCTGAAAATTTAGTGATGGTTTTAGCTTAAAGCAGACTTCATCAGAAAACAAAATATTACTCCATGAATCTTAAAATCTGATAAGCATATCTTGATACTTCGAAACACGGGTGTCTTAGTGTCTTATTCTCTTATAACATTTCAAACAAGATGATTTTATTATTCGAGAAACCATTCCTTTGGATAATCACGTTTGTGCCACAATCTCTCTTTGACTGTAAAGTCTCTTACGGTCATTTAGGCGAGGAGGTGTAACGGTTGGGGTGGAGTCCCATTAGACATTTTCTTATTATGGAAAATGTTGGGAAACAATACCCAAAATCAAAAATGATAAAAGAGGATCT
>JAYRBW010125146.1:0-16608 GCA_036023295.1 Invenusta paracnida | reverse complement strand
GTTTGAATGAATTTATATCTTTTAAAATTGTCTGTAGCTAACCAGCTTTTTGCCATTTTTGGCGATAAAAAATGTTATAATAGAGTAATAGAAAGTATGTAAAAAACTAACAACAGATCAAATACAAACTTCCATTTCAAGAAAGATTATTTATACGAGATATTATTAAGATCATAACTAACAAATGTTGTATCATTCTTTTTGTGAAAATCCTTTTTTAACAATTTCAAAAATAACGGATATTTTGCTATTAGAAGAGAGCATTACATATCTCCGTAATTGGTAGCAAGTAAATCGGGGGTTATGGGAACAAAGTTGACACTATTGATGTGATTACATAGGAAATGGGTCTAGATGTGAAATATTATAAGATCTATGGCGGAAGAATTGATTATACATATACACAGAATTATAATTTGATCCAGATGAATTATATTGAGCATTCTTTTCCGCCTCGATTGATCTTGTTTCTTTCTTGATTCCAATTTTATGAAAATAATAATTAATCGAGAAATTCACAAGTAAACAATTTAAATAGAACGGTGTTTATTTCTTGACACGTTTTATTTTCCATGTACAAATTTTTCAGGAAATTAAAAAATATAGAAATAAAGTTTTAAATTGACATATTTTAAGGACAATTCAATGGCGCTTTAAAAACAAAAAGAAGATAGCAAAATATTCTAAAATACTGATAACTAAAAATGGAACCATGTTATGTTGCATTAAAATTTAATTCAGCAAGATTTCATTGTAATGGTTCTTTATATCTTTATATATTAAATGAACAGTGATTGGCAAGTTTATTGTGTTTTCTGTCACTCTATAACTGTAATGCTTAACATTATATGCGATAATTATTTAATCTAATAATAATTATGTGTAATAATTTGTATTAATGTATACTAATAATTAACCATATAATAATCAAATAATATAAAGTAAAAAAAAATTAATGTATCTTATTAAACTTTATTTTCTTAATATTTTCAGAAACTTGACACAAACCACGATGGAATAATATCAGAAGATGAATTTATGTCGGCATGTGAAAATGTAAGTTGACAGGCAGAGTTACGTGACACTTTATTTGGTTTATTTAAATACAATGCAAAAGTACAAATGAACGCTCTGAATAATTATATATAGAGTTTCAGATAATAAGTGACAAAACATTTAGAGAGAGACCTCTAACTTTAAATTTAAATTTAAATGATTATATACCAATGGTTAGTTATCACTTATGATATAAATCTTTTTCTATATAATTAATACTATTGAGTCAATTTCAGGATGATTAATTCAATGTTTTATAAATATGTTTAAGGGATAAAAGTAGATTTTTTTAATCTAAATATATTAATATATGTGACATTATAATTATGTAGCCGAAATACATATTATGTCCTTCTTTTTTGAAAACTGTATACATATGTATAAAAAAAATTGAAATGAATATTTCATTTTCACTGCAAAATTTATTAAAAATTTTAATTTATTTTAATTTATAAATAAATTTACAATTGTTCCAATATTATTTGCAATATGCTTCATTTTAAAACACGAGATATAATAACAATAATATTTTCAACTCTTCATATCAATTTATTGGATTATAAAATTGCTGTCATTTATTCGATTTGATTTATAATCGTCAGTATTCAGCTGATGAGATTTAATCAAACTTTTCAAATATTCCTTACTTTACTTCGAGACCCTTTTACACTAGAAACTGATTATCGATTCTTGCAATTTTCGTGCCATTTAAACATTGCCATTTAATTAACAATACGTTTAATACTAAAAGCAGTTTTGTATTATCTTATTCATTAAACATTTTGAGATACACTTTATATATTTAGTTATAATCATTGACACATCATATTTACTCGTACTTCTATAATTTTGTTGGGATTGACAGATTTTGCCTGACTGAATTCGAACAAAATAGTACCTAACAATCTTTTATGTGAAAGCCTAAATAATTACCCGCATTTACATAATATGTAGAAATGCATTTGGGACTAAATATATTATAATATAAATTCAACAAAGTGTATCCTCCATTAATTTAAGAGTATGTTAGCTTTTAATTTATGTATAACATTTTGATGGACAAATTAGACTACAATGGACTGTTGTTAGCTTCCATCAATCCATTAAGTCAATTTATGTCAGTTAAGCACAACAACAACTTTTCTTGATTCGATGAATTGTTTAAATTTTTGTTTTCTGTTTTCTTAAAAATGTTAAATTTCTACGGACTTACTTTGGCAGAAGCATTTGAGGCTCACAGTATATGTTTACCATATTAAACTCTAAATTGTTGAGAACAGTATTTCTTAAACATACGAAGCGGGTTGTTTGAAATGTTGTTCTCACTTGTATACCAATGTGAGGTATTTTTTAAAGTGTATTTTGTTATAAAATCTATCACCTATCATATAAAGATTTTAGTTTTTGATATTTGACATTTGACATTTTATGTTTATTATCTTTTCATCTAATTGTACTAAACATAAGTATACTCGTAGGAGTTTCTGTTTTAAATTGTAGACGTATTCATGTAAAATGTTTTTATATCAATGGGAACATCTTAAATATTAAATATATAATATTAATTTTAAATTTAAGAATGATTTAAAATTGATTTATTGAGAATAGTAAAATTGTTAGGAATAATAACAATTTCAAATAAATTATTTTGTACTTTATGCAATTTACAAATGAGATTATTTAAGCTTTTAAACGATTAATGATTGGATATATTTTATAAACATTATTAACAGTGAATTATGTCGACTTTTTTGTTAATATTTATTTTTTCAGGACAAGAAACTTGTGGATTCACTTGATGTTTTTAATACGACTCTGTTTTAAATAGATTTTACTCTAATACTGTGTATGTTGCTTTTTTGCTAAGGTGTTTACTTTTTATTCCGTTTTATATAGATATATGTATATATATTTATTTATTTAATAAGTTTCATAATACTACAAACGAATAATAGTAAAAAATATCGTTTAATTATAGAGGAAAATATCAGTAGAACTTTAGCATGTGCTACTTGTTCCACCACATAATTAAATTGTTTTAGCTACTTATTAAGTCTTTATAATCGTAATAATTCTCAATGCAAGAATTAATTCGAGTATTCTAATTTTTTAAATTAAGAAGTAATAGTAGTTATAGTTGAATGGCTGACCAAATTAGAGTATACTGACTTATAAAACATTTAGTTAAATAGCTTATTGTGATTACATTAATAATCAAATTACTTTTGTTTATATGATTGTAACTTAGCAACAGATTCCACACTTTCGAGATTCGACTAATTATTCTATACTGGAAAAATAAATGGACAAATAATCATTAAATCACGGAAATCCTTTCATTAATTATAGAAAACAGATTATACCAACTTAATATTCGCAAAAGTAAAGTAACCGAACACAAATGCTTGTAAGCAGTTGCTAAATTATACGAAGATATACAAGCAAATCTTATTGAGCGCATGAACACGAAAGAAGAAAATGATATATTTACAGTAAATACACAAGAATAATGTATATACAAACTAAGTAGATTCCGAATCAATTCCTAAATAAGGAAATTTGTTTTATCACCGTGACTTTAATGTGAATTTTTTATAGATTTTATACGTTTTTATACATGACATTTATTTTTTAATATTTAAAATATTCGTCGAAGTCTACATGAAACTCAACATGTGAATATCTATCGTTGTATAGTAAAATAGTTTGAAAGTCATTTTACATAAATATACATTTTATATTGTACACTACGTCATAGAATTTAAATAGTTTAACAAAGATGTAAAAACTAGACTGAAATACAATTTCAGACATACATCGTGTTAGTTACCATTTAAAAATGAAGCTATTAATAGAAGTTTAGAAGTAATTTAAAACGATAAATATTTTAGATAAAAACAAAATCACTGATGATCAGAAATTGAAGTCGGATCAGACGATTCACATTGTTTTGGAGTATTTATATTCTTATCTATATCCTTGCTCATGCAGTTTATATGATTATGTACATGCTTTGCGCGTCAAAGTTGTGTGATTGAGCACTTTATTCACTATTAATCCCCCTTTTCCCTTCCTACCCGACCTTATTATATATTACGTACGCATTTACTTAAAAAAAATCTAAAAGTATATTTTATAACGGTCTTATTTTTTTAATAATTGAAATGCATAATATTTATTTCTATTTCTAGATGTAATGTGATTTCTTCTTTTCAATTATATTATATTTTAAAAGTTTATTAGTATGATATTCCCACCAAAATATGCCCATCAACAGTTTACCTACAAACAGTGTTATTTACAATGAATTTGTATTCATTTAGTTCTTGTATTATTCTGGAGTTGAAGTATAGAAAAATATACATAATGTATTCTTAATTAAAACAGTTTTTTGTCAATGTGAGGAATTTCAATTAAGTAATCTATAGATAAATTAAATGTTAATAAAATCATACTAAATATTAAACTATAATATCGTATGTCGATGACTATCCAACTAATGGGGTTCGATTGTAAATGTTTGAATTGTGGTCACATTATTTGTCTTTAACTGTTCACTTTCTGTTCAATCTTTAAACTCAATATTCATGCTATATATAGTATATAATTGACTAATTATTTGTTTACAATCCATTATATTTCATCTACGTCTATCAACATAGTATAGGGATGTAGGCTTAACCTCTCAATACATTATTACGGCAAATTTTAAAATACTAACATATTAATTTAATCAGTTTGATATTAGTTCTAATCGCTTACTAAAACATACATGTCTTGTAAATGAACATTATAATTAATAAGAAAATATTTTATTTAAATAATGACTGCCAATTGAAAAATACATTCTAAACCAGCTTCGAATTCCATAAAACCGAAATTAATTCCAACTAGAAAAACTGAACATTCCAATCCATCTCTACATATATATATAAGATGTGATTGCATCATTCTTTACTTCACTGAGTGCTATAAAGCTTATTAAAGCTAAATTTCAGAATATAATTGAAACATTCTTAGAGTCATAAAGTAATGTATACATATTTACAAGAATATTAATAATGAAATCATTAATTGCATTTTTAAAGTTCTATTCTTTCATTTTTCATTTCAGGATATTGTCATGCTCAGAGGAATAGAAAATTTGGATACTCTATTGTAATGAAACTGTTATTTAGAGTAACTATGTATAAAAGAATCATATTTATGTACCGTTTATATATACCTATATCTATACATATATATTTATTTTTCTTGAAGTTAGCAGCAAATTTACATACTCGTATATACATGTAATATTTTAGTTTAAATTTGTGTATATATATGTTATTACTTTTTGTGTTATATTGGATAACCCGATAGACATGTTTTACTTTTACTTGAGTCAGTTAATAATACATCACTCAAAAGTATTTATATATTATTGTATACTTTCAATGACAATTAATTCGAATAAATTCGATAAACCTTAAACGTCAAGTTATTTTAACTAAATTGAATAATGAAAAGTAATTACTATAAAATTGAAATTCATTACATATTCCATTATTATATTAATTATAGTTAGTAGATTACATTCATTGAGAAGAGATGTAGCAAAGTTGCATTTTGGAAAAAAATATACCGTATGTATATATTTATGTGCACTCAAAACTTTCATGTGCAGGGTGGGCTAAAAATCCCAACCGTAAAATAATATACGTATATGTAATGTCAATATCAATATATCGATCTAAGCATTTATTGTGATTAAACAAATGAATATGTTTAAGTGTCAAAAAACATTTAAAAGTATCTTTCAAAATTTACGCATAAAAAGGATCAACATCCATTTTAACTCTCCATTATTTTAGATGAACATTTGGAATGTACGGAAAGGTCTTTCGTGAATTTTATGTCGATTTCTGCAGAACTGTAGTCCCGGTCTCTTTTAATTCATCCACAGACTCAGGCTTTTGTTTTCCACGCGGTTTATTCATTATTTCTAATCGTTTTTTACCAGAATCATGGCACCGAACGGCAGCTGATTGCTAGTTGATATTCAATCCTGTAATCACTAACTTCGAAACTAGTACGATGCATGAGAAAATAGTCTTTGCACGTTGTGCCACACTGTTTAAATAGTAATGACAGTTATATAATTTATAACATTTTAATAATATCTATCCCGGCAAGGCAACATGTAATTTACCCTCTATTATCTGTATATAACTTAACTTTATATGTGAAATAATTATCCTACGTTAGCGTTATACATACAGAGAGATAGTAAACAAATAGATATCAGAAAATCAACTACAATAGCAGTACACTGACAGTTAGCAGTAGTATATATATATTTAGTAGCATGTTCTAAGTAATCTTACGGTAGTGAGTTTTGGCCCACCCTTTATAGTTAAGAAATAAGTTGCTGAAATGTTTCAACAAATTGTATTCTTGTCCTTCTGTTCTTTCATTGTGAATGTTCTCCTCTCTTACTACCTACTAAGCTATGTCACATACGCACGCATGCAATGAAAGAGTATGTATTGTATAATAAAGCTTACTTATGTGTGTGTGTGTGGGTTTCTATTAAAAACATAATATATACCTTTCATATGTACAATATACTATATATATAAAACTGTATTTTCTATTGGTTCTTCTTCAAGTTTGAATGAAATTGTAGATATATCTTAAAATTAATTGCAACGAAATGTTTTATTATATGAGAGAAATTCAGTTGAAATAAAATGTAAACATTTTCATAGAGTTTAGTGAGATAGCAATATATTTTCCTTTTGGTACAATAAATTCCTAAATCAAACAATAAACAAACGCGTTGTACTGTAATGTTTTGACAGTATGTTAAAGTATAATGTTTGTAGTGGTACGATCAATATGACTACTACTAACTACTATGATATACTACTATAATAGTCGGATAATTAGGATATTATGTAAAAATCCAATTTTGCATTCTTAATTTGATTCTATTTAGTATTTTTGTATTCCTTATTCCTAATATTTAAAGTAGAAAATCTACAATTAAATGATCCACGCTGTGCATCAGTTGGATTTCATGGCTCTAGAAGATGGTAGAGGGGCATTTTTAATATAAAACCGTATTTTTAAACCCTCCTATTTCAGAAACTATAAAAGCTATTAAAAGCAAATTTGTTTCAAAGGTAGAATTTTTATAGTTGATAGAAGGTAAATTGAAAATCAGTCAGAAATTAAAAATAGTGTCACCCGCAAAAACATCTTCTTGTGTTTTAACTGTTTGGGATAATATTTATATTCTTTAAATGTATATCCCTAATCTTTTTACAAATGAATATGATCCCAAAATAGTAAAATGTCAACCATGTTTCAATTTTTTTGTAAAATTGCATTAAATGAAAATTTATCATCATACTTTTGAATTTAGAAAGTTATTTGACGATTAATAATGTTTTTTTATAGTGTATTAATAGTAAGCAAAATTTACACTCTAAGTAAGAAATGAAATAAATGAATCATAATAATCAAAAAGATAATTTTAATGCGTATCTTTCAGTTGAGTTATTTAATTATAAGTATACATATACTTTTATAAAATAATTATTTATCAATTTAAAGATGGATCATATTTTACGTTAAACATTGTTAAATTTCTTATATAACTTTAAAGAAGGAAAAATACATTAAAAATTTCAATTAATTTTGTAGTAATTGAAACAAATGATATGGTAGTAGGTATAGGAAAAATTTGTTTAACTTACAAAATACAGTAAGTTAATACAGATTATATGTTGATTAGACTTAATAAATAGACGTAAAAGTAACAATAATAATCATAAGTGTTTATTAAAAGAAAAATGGGAATCTAAAAAGGTTGGTTCAAGTATAGTAAACCTATGTTAGATAACAAAAGTAGGTACGAGTACAAATAGTATGGTACACTATATCTATAAGTTATATATCTAATAACTATTTCTCTAAAAAGACCAATAAATAAATAGATGGCTTACCTTCATTTTCGTATTTAGTGAGTAGTAATTATTTTAGAATTATTTAGCGCCCCTTTTTATGCAAAATGTTTCAGTTTGATAAAGTCAACGAAATAATGACAAGGTTTTTGCAAATCCAGTTTACGTGCATATTATATTTCTACTGTACTTCAAAATGATTTAACATGCGATATATTTGCGTAATGAAATTTTAAACAAAAACCGCATTTTTATTGAGATCAAATACCAAATTTGAATAGGTATATTTGAAAAACAAAAACAAAAGCTAACAACGACAGTTCACCTGTTAGCCCAGAAATGTTTACAAAAGTTCATGTCAATTACCTCAAGTGACCTTGAACGTATTATGCATATTTATATTATAAAATACTTCAATTTTTATGATTACTTCAGTATTTGTGTGCATATTTCAATTATTTCAACTTAACTTTATTTTAAAATGTATTTATTTATATACAACATGTGCACAAAATCATTTTGCACCCGTATGCGTTTATACATCTTAACAATTTAAATGCTTTGACTAATATTTGTTTTAAATACCACTTATAGACGCCATTATCACGTAAAGTAATCAATATTTCAATGGATGTTTCATATTATTCGTTTAAGAGATTACGCCTAACTGTACATGAAAAGTGTATTTTTAAATTTATTGTAAACATGAATGGCAAAATAGTTTCCACAGCACACGCAAGATGAATGTCTTAGATTTACAAACCAATAACATTTTAATTGCTTAATTTTTTATGATTAACACATATTTTTCTTAAATAGGTATAGCATCTTGAACGATGTATTCATCCTTTTGTGAAACTTATCGTTTGTGAATAGACATAATAGTATTTATCCCATTAAATGTATTCTATACATGTTGACACATAATGTATTGAAATTGATCATTTAATCCTCGTCTCTTTGATGCTCTTATATCCATTTTTGTACTATTAGAGGTACATTACTGCATTATAATGTTCAGAGAGAGTTTACAGTAGCTTTTTGAAAGCTAGTCACAGCAACGTCACCTTTTTAAAAATTGATAATAACTTAGAAAGAAAACTATTTAATACCAGTCCGATATGCTTGATTGCGCTACCAAAGTATATTTCTATTATCTCAAGAGATACACTTTTATGATTCATGAGAACACTGTCGTATAAACACTGCTCAAAAAGGGATTTAGGAGTTCGTGTTCTATAAATAATGAAATTTCTAAATGAATTACAAACATGTCCATTTGAAAATGTGCATATATTAACAATACTGAAGTAATAATAAAAGTAAAAATTTTTTTTATAATACAAAACAAAATTCAAGGTCATTTGAGGTATGCGTCATGAACTTTTGTATAAATTGTAGAGCTAACAATTAAATTTCATATTTGTATTTTTTAAATAGTTTTCAAACATTCATGGTATGATCAATGTTGATCTTCATACAAATATCCGGTTTTTTGTTTAAAATTCGATTATGCAAATATATCGCATAATGGAGTGTTGAAACTTTTTTATAGCACAGGACCAATATATGTAAACCGAATTTACAATAACTATGTATAGAACTTCGTTGACTTTATCCAACAAAACGTTTTATATATAATCGGTGCAAACTTACGTAAAATAAACTACTCACTAAAAACGAAAATAAAGTTAGGCCATCTATTTATTTATCTTACTAATGTTTACGTATATTTATTAAATCTCATCCGTATTAGCTCTTAGTATTACGTAAATTCAATGAAATGCTGCAACTGCATAACTTTTTATCTAATTAGGTAAAAATATTAAGAATATTTCACGCATGTTTAATTTGTTCAAAATTAAAAAAATATCAATGTTTTGTATGGTGCAATAATGCATAATATAATGTAACATTATTTAGTGATATATCAATTACAATTCATTTATTGAATCTTAAGATGATTAAATTTGTTTCTAGACATCCATTTAGTTATTCAATTTGTTTCTTACTTAATTTATGGCTTCTGCTTAAAATTAAAATCAGCGCTTTAATAACCAGATTTAATATCTTACTTAGTTCAGTTTAGGTACTTAGATATACAAGTGGATCATAGAAGCTTAGTCTGCACTAACCTTATAATAAATGCATATGGGATATGGGAAATTATTCACCACTTCCATTACCTATACTGAGATATAATATTTATCTTGTTTTTAGAAAATAAGTTTTACGTTCGTGCACACTGACCTATAAAATACATTACGTAAATTTATAATATAATATATTACATATATTGTTATATATATAATATAATAAATTATATATATAAAAATGGAATATATATATAATTGTATATAATAATAATTTAATTTGAGCTGTACGACCAATTATTAAACTTATATAATATTTATAAACGTAAACTAAAACTTTACTGAGTTTAGAAAAATCTAGTTCATCATCATCTCATGAATTCCATTTTTTATCAAACATGATATCTAACAAAATAGCGCTTCTTAGTAAGTCAGAAATTTCCGACCCGTATAATGAAATTGGAATCTGGAACATTTGAAACCTTAGCTCAATGCGCTTTTCAAACTATTGTTTAAGAAATAAAAAATATCTTAAGCGTAAAACAATAGATTCTGTGAAGTTACACGGGTGTGTTTTTCAATTTATGTAACATATATCTTTAAATGCAATGACCATAGAGCATTTCTATTATCAATGTTTATGAAATATTACTACAACAGTCTATATTGTAAATTGTAATTTAATATTTAATAATACAATTTGTACCTTTACTTTCAAAAGCGATTTATCTAAGAATAAATGGATAGATTCATCTGAAATATGTAAAAACAATATATTAATATAGTCGACTTAAATATTCCCGAATAACATATGTAATCTATTTTTGAAACCAATAGATTGACAGAATGATTTATTAATACAATATTTGATTTTATAATAATGATTAAATGAGAATAATCATTTTTTGTATAAAAATTGTATTTTTTAAAGATACATCAATAAGTGTTACAAAAACCAAAAACACGGTGAAGAACAAGAATATCTTGATGAGGAGACAGCTTATTTACCGACATCTCCCTTGTATCCGACCTGGCACTTGAGTTCAGTGCATTTGGCGTGAGCCCGCTTGCAGTCAGCCATGCATTCTTCTCCTGCTTTGGCACTCTTGTTGAATTCACAAGCGTTTGAGCAAGTTCTAAACTCGTCAAAACATGCCACAGCGCATTCCACCTTTACGCCAGCGTGGGCGGAGGCCATAACGGCGCAAACAACAGCCAGAGCGAGGATAATAGCGACCTGAAGGAGACGGGATTGGCAGATGTAAAGGAGGGCGAGAATGTATAATAAAGTAAAGTTTTGTATTTAATGGTGAACGCCTTATCATATATCGATCGAAATCTTTCAAGTTTTATATTTTTACATATTTAAATTTATGAAGTATTTTAGATAAATTGTCTTTTGTGACATTTAATAAAGCTTACTATATTCAATACACTTGATATGACAATATTCAGTCTACTGAGTAAATTAAGCGAAATCGTTATACTTGTATGCGACTTAAGTTAAATTGAAATCTGATATTCTCATTTTAGACACATATTATGTAAATTTAACAGTTATAATGTGAAAGTGTATTAAAAAAGAGCTGCGATTATTTAATAACTTCAAGCCACAAAAATAAAAGTTTTCTATTCTTTCAAGCAGGAACTAATTATTTGATTTTATTGTTTTTCCAAAATGTTATATTTATCTCTAAGCTAGGTCAAACACACTTTAATTAATTTTTGAAAACAATTTAAAATATATAAGTATAAATATTCTGATAACTTGAACATTTTTATTGAAATCTAATACAAATAATAATAGAATAAAGTATTCTTCAAAATTAAAAAAATACTCTTCATTAACTTTTATTAATGACAAATAAATATAACAAATTCATTATGTTTGTTTCATTTATTCTGTTTTCACATCAACGTTAATAAGATAATATTAATATATCTCATTAGTCGCTGTTAATTAGTAAACGATGCGAATATTAATGCACAAAATAGCAAACAAATAAATGACTTATCTTCAGTTTTGTCTTTTGCGAGAATTTGATATTTTGGAAATGTTCAGTTCGGCTTATATACAAAATATTATATTTATCAAATTTGCATAAAATTAAAATTAATGTAAATAAAGTCTGAAAGATTCCTTTGAAATATGTTCACACACATATTGTCACATATTTACATATTATGGTGCATTTTTGTGTGCTTCAGAAGATCCGGATGTTTGTTTTGCATTATACTGATTGTGATTGTTTGTAGATCCAAAACACAAAAGTACACGAAAACTTCAGACGAAATTTGCAATACGAATTAAACTGAACGTAAATTACTGCTCATGAACTTGTTTATACATTTTTTATATATTAAGAAATTCATTTGCTATTATTTAAGTGATGTCAGTTTCTATATAGAACGTGTAATAAGCTCAAATAAATAGATCTATTGTATTAATGTAATAAATTGATATTCAAATAAACATTTCATTTTTTAACACAGATAGTTGAAGTTTTTAAATAGTTAAAATGAAAAGTGCTGAATTTTTAATAGAAAATTTAATATCATATTAATCATTGAAACATTTAACAACGAGGTGTGAGAAAATGATTAACTCGCAAGAGACACACTTTTATGCGTGTGGATATGACTGCCGTAAACACTACTCAAAGAGGGGACTTAACCGTTTTTAATGATCTGTGTTGATTTTTATAAATTACCGGTTTTTGTTTAAAATTATATGCTGCAAATATATCGCATAATGAATTATTGCATTTTTTTATGTACAGAACTAATATTATGTAAATAGAATTTTCAATAACTGTGTGCCTACGTTTGTTGACTTTATCAAACAAATTGTGTTGTATTAGAAGAACGAATCATAGTCTAAAATAACAACTATTCACTAAACACTAAAATGAAATTATTAAGCCATCTTTTTATCTAGTTCTCTTACTAATTTTTAGGTATATTTATTAAATATTGTTACTACTGTTTTATATATATTTAAAATAAAGCAGAAATATTAAAATTAATACACGCATGTTTCAATTCTTCAAATTTAAAATATAGTAACAATGCTTCGTATATAGTGTAGCATTCTTTAGTGATATATGGATTTATAATTCATTATTTGAAACATAAAATATATGCTGGCATTTATTTCTAGACTTCTATTTAGTCATTCAATTCATTTCTTACCGTTCAAGTTAGCTTATGCTTAATATTAAAATTAACACTAAAATAAGTTGGTTTGAATATCATCGCGTATAATCATTTACAGTTTATTATATTCCTTGGTTCAGTTTATGTATTAAAATGTACTAGTGGCTCAAAGACGCTTAATCTGCTTCAAAATTGTAATAAATGTAAATTTGAATATGCATAATTACTCACCACTTCCATCACCTACTAAGATATGACATTTATCTTATTTATTTTTAAATCAATTATTTTCTCACACACACTGACTTTGTCTGGCATACATTATATTAATTTATAAATATTTAATATTTAAAAATAAATAAATAAAATTTGACTGAATTTAGAAAAGTGTAACAGCACCACATGAATCCCATTTTTTATCAGACTTGCTTTTAAAATGTAAAATATAGCAATGTAACACAATTATTTAAATGTTTCTTATATAATTTGACAGTAATGATATTAATGTTGGTATTACTAGTCTAGACTTATTTTTATTTTTTAAATTTAATATGCTTAAAAAGAAATTTTCCATAATTTATTTAATGTTATTACTGTCTTTTATTCTTTCTCTTGTTCAACTACATGTTCAATAATAATAATAATTCAATCAAGTGAGTAGGCAGGGCAATTGTTACAAATATAGAACGATAAAAATCTTCAGATGTTTTTCACCTGTCTGTATATGGATGTAGCTATTGGCAGTAAGTACAACCGCACACATCAATAAGTTGTTGGAATATCAATACAGTCAGATATAGTAAAGACACCCCTTTATATGTAAAAATCTAAACCAATCAGATCATTCTATTTATTTCTCCTGCTGCAACACTAATTACAGTATTTATAGAGCTATAGTAATTACATCAAGTTAGTGTTTTGTGTTAATCGAACAGTTTTGTCATTTTAACCATTTTATCATACGGACTAATCCTATAATTCTGTTTTCTATTTAATTTATATACAGATAATGTATGGCTGCCAGGCAACAGTGTATTCATTCTAGTGACACGTTTTGTTATGTTTGTGGCTATTTTATAACAACTGACACCACAATGCCCACAATAAATCAAACCCAATACAAGTTTTTCTTCGCATATGATTTTTTATTTTAGTATAAAATTGGGAGATCAAGATAAGCCATGGGCACCACATGTGTCATGTGGAAGCTGCAGATCAACTCTAGAAGCATAGTATTGTTGTTCAAGATTCGAAATACCATTTGCTATTCCAGCAATTTGGCGTGAACCTAAGGATCACACTATTGACTGTTTCTTTTGTTTAGTTGATGTCATTGGTATTTATCGTACTAAAGACAGAATGAAAGTTATTTACCCTAATTTACCCTTTTCAATCGGTCCAATTCCCTATTCAGATTTACTTCCAGTTCCTCCACCCCCTGTAGCCTCAATGAATGAATCTAATTATAGTTCCTCATCATCAGATACAGATGATACAAACGAAAGCATAGATTTTAAAAGTATTGAACTTGGTGAATCCTATTTCACAAATCAAAGTGACTTAGATGGTCTTTTTAGAGACCTTAATTTAACAAAATCAGGTTCAGAATCGCTAGCTTCATGATTGAAACAATGGAACTTACTACAACCTGGTTGCCAGGCAACTGCATATAGATCAACAAACCTAAGATTATCCCCCTAATACCACACGGAAGAAAACCTCCGCTCGCGCTCCTATCAAGATATTATGTTTGGGCTGTTACAAGAAATTGAAATTCAATAGAAACCAAGTGATTGGTGCTTGTTTATAGATTTCTCTTCTTTAATTTTGAAATGTGTTCTTCTCCATAATGGGAATCTGTTCCTTTCAATTCCCCTTGCACATTCTCTACAATTGATGGAGGATTATACAAATATCAAACTCTTACTTCAAAAATTGGACTATTAGGAACACAACTGGTATATCATTGGAGATTTTAAGATTATTTGTTTTTTTGGGCCTCCAGAATGGTTTTACGAAATATTCATGCTATATTTTTCTGGGATAGCAGAGCTAAAACCGAACATTATATTAAAAAAGAATGGCCATTATGAAATGCTCTTACCCCAGGTAATTTTAAAGTCATAAAGATCCACCAGCTTCAAGATGCACAATTATGCTACCTCCACTCCATATAAAACTAGGATTTGTAAAACAGTACATCAATGCTTTGAATAAGGATGGTGCCACATTTACCTATATATGTATATTTTTTAATTCTTTCCAAAATAAAGTGATGCTAAACTGTCTGGATCGGAGTAATTATAGTTGGACAACAAATCAGAAAACTTCTTGAAAGTAAAGAATTTGAACAGTGTATGAATGAGTCAAAGAAAACAACATGGCAGACGCTTTTCAACAGGTTGTCAAAGGATTTTGGTGCATTCATAGAAGGAAAGATTATTCAGAAGTGGTGAATAATCTAATTAATACATACTAGACATTTGACTGTAATATGTCTGTGATACTATTACTTGCATTCACACTTGTCTGCTTTCAAAGAAGATCTCAGTGCATTCAGTGAGGAGCTTGGTGAACGCTTCCATCAAGGTATCCATGGCAATGGAAGGAAGATATCAGGGCCGATGGAATGCATCAGTGATGGGAGATTATGTGTGGAATCTGGTCGGAAGTACTGAGAACATTCATTCTCGCAAGCGTAGATGTACCACTAAATACTTTAGACTACTTTAAATATGTTGTGACATTAATTACAATAACTGTCTGTTTCTATTAATTGAACGTATTCTATCTATTCTTTATAGTTTTTATTAGATATATTGATGCTGTTAATTGCTGTTATCCTATGATTTGATGTATATTGCATAAATAAAATCTACTTCTTCTTTCATAGTTTCTTTTTTATTTATATTAAATTGGAAAATAAACATTGCAATATATAGAATAATATTATATGAATTTGACAAATTTTAAAAATTAAGTTTAAAAAAAATCTGTACTAACTATTGAAAAAATAAGTCCATTTTTGGAAATTTTTGGTAAAAAAAGGTATAAGAAACATTGTTAAAATAACATAAACAAGATTATTATTTTTTACATATTATCCGTTATTACATTGATGGCTGTTGAATACGGGAAATATTTTTACGTGTCTATTGATATTGCAAGTATTTCAAGAGTGCGAAGCACGAGTGAAATACGTTAGCAATATCTATGGACTAGTGAAAATATTTCCGTATTCAACAAAGCCATCAATGTAATAAAATATTTATCCCACACAATGAAATAAGAACTTATTCAAAAATATCAAATAAACAACCGTCTTTTAATAATACAATTAATTAGAATTAGAG
>JAYRBW010125135.1:0-16611 GCA_036023295.1 Invenusta paracnida | reverse complement strand
ACTTTTTATATTAATTATACATATACTCTCAAATTTGATATAAAATGTTATTTTCGGTTAATAAGCCCAGCCGCTTAATAAGCCCAAACTGGTGTGGCCCACCCTGGGCTTAATAAGCGGCGTCTACTGTATATAATGTCTTCAGAAGTTGTCTAAAAGTTCAATTGACATTTTACCAAAAGTCGTAACTTTCTTTCATTGATATAAGTATGTTTGCATAGAAATCGGTAATCTATAAAACTAAATTATTATAATAAATGCAGGAATATAAAAACAATATTTATACTCGCTTATATATACAGCGCACCGTTTTAATCAATTTATTAAATATTATTTTAAATAAAATTTAAGACAATAACATTTTGTCTAAGCTATGCGCCTATAGTTCAAATAGATTACTAATGATAAGGTTTGTGCTAGATTTCTATTAAAAATACATACTTTAATCAGAATCGTTTCTTATTCTAGATTCACCAATTTTTTTAGGGCTTTTTATACACAATGGTTTTAATCAATGGCAACATATGTGTTATAAAATATTAATTTGCGCTTGAAATTAAATGTTAAGAGCATTAACAATAAAAAATATTCCATTCTGTATTTATTGGTCCAAGTTTTAATATGCACGTGTTTATTAGTAATGAAAATAATCTAAAATATTCAGCAAAATACCCTTTAAAAAATAAAATTACTAAAATGATTATTTTTTAAATCTGAAACAGTTAGTTGTCTTGCTAAATATAAAAAGGCTAATATAATGATTTTTTTGTATTTATTACAATTATCTAATCTTACATTTCAATGACAAGTATATCATCTTTTATTTCAGATACGCAAACATATAATGTGTAGGAAATGTAATACTTAAGTAAAATACGATATATAATATTTATAATTATATCATTACTTAATTATATATATGAATCCATTTATCGAATATATATATTTTTTCCTTTTCAAATGTCTATTTAATAGCCACTATCAGATTCATCAGTGAATATTTACATACACTACTCAGTAAATGTATATGTAAATTTATGATTCGCTTTGTGCAGAATAGGTAAAATAATATAATATAGAAAAACAATGGACTTTAATATATATATATATATTTATATCTACTCTACAAATACAAATATATATTGCAGCCTTTTGTTTTTTCTGTCTTATTTCAGATGATTATATTTTGACCATATAGGTAAAAATACAATATTATTAACCTGTAAAGTAGGTATTATTACATTATTATTATTAATTATTTGAAACATTAATAAAACTACTTATATAGCAGCCAAAGGCTTCTACATCAGTGATTTTGCTGTAGATCATAAAACGAAACACTTGACATCACAGTCAGCTAGCAAAAGCAGCAAAGCGTGAGAATTTGAAATCATATTTGTAATCGCCGGTTAAACACCCCTGTGCATAACATACTAATGTATTCATCGTATGATCCGATATTTCTAGCGACAGTGTTTGTCGCTTATGATCACACTTAAATTTGAACCTTATGTTTCTTTCAGAAAAGGCTTTTTATTTAAATGTGTCACCTTTATAATGGTTCGAGAAAATACGTCATCATACTTATTTGAACTCTAAGACAATGTGAATATATATGTCCAAAATTTATATAACTAAATTGCATATTCCGTATTTATGTTCTCATTTCATATGTAATCAAAAATAGTTCTAAATGTGCAAAGGAATGTTGTTGTGTGTGTAATTTAAAGCACCGGGTGTATGAATTGTATATCTATATATGTAGAGTTTTGATTCTTAGGTTATGGGGACAAGTGGTATACTAAAACGGCTTCTGTTTCGCTTGAGGGAGTCAGCAAGACGTCAAACTAGGAGTTATAATTTATTACTTCAAATTGATTCTATGAACTTCTGTGTCAACAGACGATATATACACAGATGCCACTGGTAAACTCACACACACCTAAGAACCTATAATTTTATTTATATTTCGTAGATGACAGTACAGTTTGTAGTTACAGATTATACCTTATTGTATGTTCTTAAAGTTCTATGAACTTTAATTAAATAAATCATAATAATGACTTTCATACACGTAACAATTGTTAATTAAAACATCAAAGAAAATTGTGACGCACTTTGAAAATTCCTGAGTTCAAGTTTTTCCTGTTTTATCATACCTATAAAAAATTAAATTGTAAAATATATAAATATATATATATATATATAAAATACGATAAAATATTCTACTTTTTATTAAATAATCAAGCAATTAATCTATTTAGTATAATTAAGCTTAAACATATTAACTTTAAATAGGAAATTTAATTATACCATCAAATTATGCAAAAAAATAATATTTTTAATTAGTACTGTAATATTTATATCAAAATATAATCTAAATGGAGCATTTTCTAATAAATTTCATTAACTGTTAGCATATCTCATTAATATACATAGATATGCATTTGCATAAATTCTTAAAATATTAAATATAAACATTAAGCATATAATAAACGTGACATTAGTCTTAAAAAGAGTGATAGATAAATATGTATACATTTTTATTGTAGATAATACATTATATCGTATCTAATAGTAGATATGTACACACATTTTAATGTGTTTTTAAAAAATTGACATAATGTTGAAATGGTAAATCAAAATAATATCAAAATGAAAACGTACCTCTGCATATACGCCTTGTATGTTTAAGTATAGTATATTAAGTTTAAAAAGTTAATTCTAACATTATTTTCATCTTAAAATAGGATTGTTAGAAATATATATGACTGCTTTTATGTCTTATCCATTCTGCTATTAGCCGGCCATGATATTAAACAATAACCTATAAATTATTTTTAAAACATTTTATTTAGATTTAAGAATTTAAGAACGACTTATACATACATAAAAATGCGCAGAATTAATTAATGAAATAAAATAAAAGTTTTAATTCACAGAAGTACCTATAATACTTATATTTGGTGTGAGTAAAGCATTTGTAAAGATCGTTATTTAATTAAATATTTCTTGGTGAATTGCTTTATAATACTATATGTGCTTTTTGTAAAGTGCTGAATGTGCTTATTTCACCGTTCTGGGCCAGTGGAAATCTACAAAACTATAATCAGGTTTTAAAATACAACCTATATATAATTATATTATATAAAGTGTTAAGGAATCTAGTATCATCCGATCTTTTGTTATTGTTATCAATTCTTTAAGTACTCTCATATAGCTTAATAATATAAGAAAATGGCACCACTGGACTGTTAAATATACCGTGACAAAAGGCTTTATTAATTTGTGTATTTTAGAAAAGACTAAATAAACACACATGAATATGTCAATTAAGTAGATTTATATGAATATAATGTTATAATTTTAGTTTTAGTTTTAATTTGCCTATAAATTTTGTTTATTTTAAGTTATATGACATTTATTCTATATTGGATAACATATCGTTATATCACCTTATTATTTAAGTATTGTATGTAATTATTATAACTGATAAACAATTTTTAATTTTCAAAAATAATCATATTATTCTGGGATATATGATTTTTTTCATCAAAACATGTTAATTTATTTTACAGATGTGTAGGATTAGAATTTGTTTTTTCTTTATGTAGCTATAATTTTATTATTATTATTATTATGACCTTGAATAATAAGTAATAATTGATAAGTTTTGTATAATTATTACTAATTAACCGTTCATTTTCTTATGAAAATTACTATAGACAGTAGTATTCTTCAAAAAACGTGTTAATAATCCTATTTTATCAGCAGCTTGTGGATACCCCAATTAAAGCATTTTAAAAATGACTCATTAAAAAGCTCATTTATTTAAATATAAATAAATATTAAATATACAATGAAACTATTTATCTAATATAGACGTACCTATCAGCTACATTTGAGATACTTTTGTGATCTTTTCGTGAAACGGATCATTCCACAGATCCTTAAAAACTAAGTTGAAGATTATGTTTTTATATTATTTACCAAGAAAATGTAAATAAACAAATAATTGAGCGTATAATTTCTTTTTTATTTTATTTTAGAAATCCAAAAAATTGCGTATTACTTTGGAATAATGAAACAAATATATAGAAGTTAACAGGAAGCTGAAAATACCTAGAAATTAACAAAAAATATAAATTGTTAAACTAAAATATACATAGCCGTAAAAAATAATAAACACATATAATAATTAACTGTATACTCATATTTTGGAAGTAGCCAAGCAAGTAAGGCTCTTTCCACCAACATTATAACATGTATATATTACAGTCAATACTCGAAATGATTCAGAACGCGTTGTGACTAGTTAATGCCCAATGTATCTATGAATAAATTTTATAAATAATTTTAAAGTTTATTAATTATTGTTTCAATAATTGTATTGTCGACGCATTATTGCATGTCTATAATTGTGATCAAAATGATTTGTATTACGCATATTTACTAATATGTCAATACACAATAACACATAGAATTCACTTTTATATACTTCGGGTATATTGACTAGTCAGAACAAAAATATTATATTGTTGTTAAATGTACTTATGTTGTATGTAATTTAGAAAAACAGACTCTAATTCTTTTAAAATCGCGTTTTTGGTTTTGAAATCTGTTAAGTTTTTGTTTAGTTAAAGACAGATAGTTTATATGATTCACTAGTTAGGTATATAGAAACTTAAAAATTAATGCAATTCAATTCATTAAGTATAGTTTTTTTTATAAATTTCTAAAATATAACAAATAATCAATTTTATTTTTAAACATTTGCTTTCTTGGACTGAAAAAGTTTATTTAGCAGTGAAATAATTTAGAATCTGTTTAATTATAATACAATAAACAAATATATTCTAAAAAATAAATTGTCAATTTTTAAATATAGTTCTTCAAGATAATTTTTACATATATTGAAATATGAAGTAAATATTATGACATGGACCAAATTGACAGGCTTAGTTAACTTAGAAAATAAACCCTATAAACGTTTCAATAAAATTGGTTACTTGAGTCCGGCATTAATTGAACTACGAAAGTAATTCCGGTGATAGTGAAAGGTTTACTCAAGTATTACTTTAGATAGAAAGTTTACTCCGATATTTTTAATATTCCGATCTTAATTACCTGTCTAAATTACTCGGCAACTTTAAATCACGTTTTTGTTTGTCCCAATGGTTAGCCGTAATCCAAAATTGTAAACATATAAAAATAGATTTTTCAATGTAAACAAATTAGTTAACAACTTGTTCATTACTTTGTTTTGTGTTTGTAAACTTCTGTATTATTATTTTACTATCGTTACTATCGTTACTATATTAAATTAATCGTTTTTAGAAATGCATCAGACAAATGTCCATGTTGTAACACCTTGGTGAACTCAGGAGTAACTCAGTTGTTAAGTCGCAGAGTTTACATGGTGTGAACTTTATTTAAAGCTTGATTTCATGTTTATGGAATAAATTTTCGAAGTTTGGATTTTAGTAACACCTGAATATAGCATTTACACCGGTTTTACTCTAGACTTGAAATCCCTCATTATTACACATGTTATACATATCTCTCTACCGGGCAAAAATTTTAAACGCATTCATATACTAAAGTGTGAGAAAATAATTAATTTCTATTTTTGATGCACTGATTTCTGAAAATAAAAGTTATATTGTTAAGCAAATAAATAAAATAATATATATATATATTTTTACATCTATATATTATATAAATAATTAAAAAAAGTAAATTCTAGTAATTATTATGGACACATAATACTATATTTTCGTAATATTGGCATAATCTAGGTATCGTATACTGTTCCCAAAACATGATTAAAAGTATTCCGATAAACCATTTCCTAATTTCATGACATCAGATATATGTATATAAGGTCATAAAATACATGTATATGATTCATAAAATATATTGAATATGTTGTTCTCTAGTTATGTACTTTAGTACAGGTATTTATGCAACAAGGTCAATTGATTACAACACCTATATATATATATATAATATGTAGTAAGGGGAACATGTATCCCAGATTGTATCATTATACTATACACTAGACATATAATAGCACCAAAGTCGAGGCCAAGTACCCATTTGATCGCGAGAGAACATGTATCATAAAAAAGTAGCATATAAAGTTTTTTTGTACGAAAGTTTCTGATAGAATTTTTGCTAATTTTATAATGCAGTAGATATATCGCTTATATATATTAAATGTCCGTCCGAAAGCCTTCGGTGAAACTAGAAAAAACCACATACAAACCCCATAATGGATATATATTATATGTTATAGATGTATGGCGCGTTATAAAGATGAATAATTACATAGGTATATCGATACTATAAATCAGCATTAATTCGTCTATATAGATACTTTGACGCTGCCGGTGTTGTAGACTGAAGACATGGAGAAACGCAACAGAATGTTTTCGTTTTCAACGTCGATTTAGTCGAATGTGTATATATGTACATGTAATATATAACCAGCCAAATCCAAATACTACGTGGGTCTTTCTCTTTTCTCTTTCTGTCAATGTTTACACGTTCCACATGTGGCTGCAAACGATCATACTACATATATACCTCGCTCAGTTCCATTATGTACATTAAAACCAGAGTATGAGCTATAGGCTAAAGCTTCGTCAATGTAGTTTTGGGGGGAAGTGTGTCGGTGGATATATACACACATACGTAAATACGACATCTAGGCAGCTTACAAACAGATAGAGGTTCTTCCTAAATCTCTTTAGTATGTATAAAAGTAATATTTTCTAAAATTTTGCGTAGTCCGATGTGTGCGCCCGCATACTGCGTAAATATGCTTACAGTAGTTATATCCAACGGTACTTTTTAGACAGCATGACAGATTTTTGCACCAACTGTTGGGGTTAGAGTATTTTATAGGATGAGGAACTTAGGGCTAATCTGGTTCGGTCGAGGAAATGCATATACATATCTCAGATTTGTTTTTGTCGCGTGATAGATATTTAGAAAGCTAAAAAAGCTTCATCTAATTGCAAAATAATATTAAATGCAATTTTTGGACAATTGAAGGTAAGAAATATATTTAAAAAGCACTTCATTTGAAAGCGATAAAGATGGGCAATAAAGCCACAAGCCTCGTGTTTGCTACTGTTCTAACCTCCTCCTCGTCACTTTCTGTGATTCTTACAATCCGCCTCTTTGCCGACATTGTCAACGGTACTCGCAGTCAGCGTCTCTACACATTCATCGTCCAATTGATCTGCCCGACCATCAGCTTGATCACTTCCCTACTGGCTTTCATGATCATCTTCTACACAGTGAAGCGATACATCATACTCTCCGCCCTACTTCTGAGCATAATGTCCATCTTCGGGGCCCTTATGACTTGCGCTATCACCATCTTTGACACCGGCTGGCGGGATGATTTCACCGTCCTTCAGCACATTATCCTCCTAGCTGTTAACGCCCTACTCTTTACTTCCTCGGTCTACGTGACTGTGGTAGCGACCAGGCAATTCCAACACCTCGCCCGCTTCCCTCAAACTTTCTCCCCTCTGCGTGAAGTTGACCTCTCTAAGGCTGTGTCTGTTCTCTCCTCCATCCTTATCATTTCGGGAGGCGCGGGAATTCTCGGTTTCTCCATGGGAACCACAACTCTAAGTGGACGACAGGGAAGTCAGCTTTACTGGGGCGGACTCCATTCGGGTTGCTTGAGCATAACAAGTGGTATCCTCTCAGTGATTTGCATGTACTTTTGCCGCCATTTCCGATATCAGGGCGTCCTTATCACCACCACTGGAGTCAATGTCGTGACTTTCTTAGCCTCAGGATTCTCCTTCTACACGGAAGAGTTGGAGTTATCACACCATTTGGGGACATTCTCTCCAGCTGAACGGGAGGTCAGCACTGCAGTGTACAATCTTATTTTAGGAAAGTCATGCTTGGTGCTGATATCTGCAGTGGCCAACCTGGTCCTCATACCGAGCCTACAAGCCTGTCTTCTGCGCCATCTCTATGACAGTTTGGCCGATCGTGAGGGTGACTGTACCTTGAGAGGGGAGTGTTTTGTGGACACAGGAAGTGCCGCCACTAATGATCTAATACAGCCAGGTACAACATCTAATATGGTAGTTCCCTCGAATCTGCACACTTCCTCACCCAGTCCTGTTGCAATGGGGGGTGGTACCGCCGGGAATAAGCTGCTAACTAACATGATGCCCTATCAGCACTACATATATCCTGACCGACAGCCAACTAAGTGCCCCATGTACAATATTGCGCCTTATGTTTGTGAGACCGAGACTCATCAGAACTATTGATCGTGTACATATTACGAATACCAATAATATATATATAATTAAAAATCAACATTAATTGATTCACTCAATGAATATATATTATTATAGAATTTTTACTATACTTTCATGTGCATATCAGATTAACTAATTTTATGTACAAAATTGTTTCTATCGTACTATTTCGGAATTTTTAGTAAATATTAAGGATAACTTATGTAATTATGTGACTCTGGTTTATTTAATTAAAATATTCGTATTTCCTGTTTTTATACTCCACTAAAATCGTACTCATGCCATTATTCTTATTCAACAGTAATCTCGAATAAAATATCTCGTACTTCATTTGTTACATTTAAAAATATAAAATATGATTATGTAAAGTTTTTAATAAAATATTTACAACAAAGATATATTATGTACATATCATAACTGCATTAAATTGTTAAAACATATACTTACAAGATTTCATACAAAAAAAAGAAGACTGGAAGATATTTCACATACTTGATACTTAACAGAGGAATATAATGTACAGAATCATACATTTTTACGTTGAATGTTCACTTAGATTGATATTATAAACTAATACCCTTTGATAGAAAAAGGGAACAAGTAAATTTTTGTTAAAAATTTAAAGAATGTTTCATAACAGGCTTATTAAAAAAGAAGTGATCATTACAAAACGTGTATTATCGCCGCTGAAATTGCCAGCAATTTTCAGTGCTATATAAAAATATAACAATTATTATTATTAAAACAAAGTTTCTATATAGTATTATACAGCTTATGCATATTTATTTTCTTGCAATTCCTCGTTTTTGTTACCTTATGATACGTATAGGAAATACATATCTAGTTTTTAAAATATCGATTAAAAATTACTTGAAAATATAAATTTAATTATTGTATTAACTTTAAACACGTACCTATGTATAAGTTACGTGTAAACTTTTAAGTATCTACATAATTAAAATTTCTATATCATTTTAAAACAATAGTAAAAAATTATTAGTTTGAAATTAATTGAAACATGAGCATTAAATTTAATGTTTTGTTTTATTGTCGTTTATCGAATTTTATTATGAAATAATATACACATTTTTCAGGCAACAAATTCTTTAAATATGGAAAATAAAACTCCATATGTAGTTTTTAGTCAAATTCTAGTTTCCGGAATATGTGTAAATTATGTATACCTATGTTTAAATTACTGAAAAGATGTAATATTTTTGTTAAAATTACACATAATTTGACTTAAAAAGAGTAGCCAGAATACATATTGTGTAGTTTTATTTGTTTAATAAGTATTCTTAACTTATATTTAGTCTATGCACTACGTTTAAAAACTAGATTTTTATGAGTATTGTTGTTATTGCTGGAAAAATAACTAAACTGAATTTATTACATACATCTTTCATAATAATATAATTCATTTCATTTATATTTTACTGAAAATGTAATGCGCTTACCTAATATGTATTACTCAGATAACTATTTAAAATATTTGTAATTTTAAGAGTAAATGGAAATAAATTAAGTAGGTACACAAATTTCATTATATGTGTATATTTTGAATCAGACTTTTCGAAAAAATAACTGATACCGTAGTTTGATAACTAAGTTATAATTCAATGGTAAAATTTGTAGTGATTTCATATCACTGTCGGATTAATTTTGTAGAATTTTAATATAATATATATATAGAGGCAAAAATATCAAGAAAAGTAAAATTGCATTTTTATCAGAACTCTAGGCCATTGGAATGCAACACCTGATATAAAATTGAATTCAGGAAACAAAAAGCGCAGGCCAACAATATGTGGACATGAAGTCAACAATTATCTGTGAAAGAAGATTACAAATTATTGGCTAGTAGCACAGATCAGTAGTTTACAAGTTTAAATTGACTTTGTTTTAATATTTCATTTGTGTAAAAAGAAAATAATTGAGGCATATTAAGATACCTATTTATGTAAAAGAAACAGTATGCATTCGAATTATATATATGTGTATATGTATAATTAATGAAAAGTTTAATTGTTTCTTTCAATAAAGTATCACCTGCAGCAATGTTTTAATTTGTAAAATTGTCCAAATACTTTCTTAATTTTAGTAGGCAATATTTTTTTTTACATTTTTAGAAACATGTCATTTTTATTTATATAAATAAACAAGTTAAAAAGATAAAACAATTAATTTTTCTAACGTTTGATTGAGCTCTCAATTTAAAGATTAATAACACAAAGGTTAATTTTAAAATACGCTATCAACTAAATCTGCTAGACCAGCCATTAGACCCACCAGCTAAAAAGGGTGCATAATCAGGATTGCGTTTAATCATGGAATTCACCCGATTATTCATGAGAGAGATTAACTTTCCTTCCAACTTGCTTTGGATGCTCCGCAGCGGAGCTGTGGTTCGAGTAGAGCGAACAAGCGACATCACACTCGGTCTGGGCAGCCGATAGAGCAGTCTCCGGTACAGACGAAATCGACTCCGCAGCTCCCGATTGTTGGGAAGATGTTTGTTACTACTAGTAACCATGGTGTTATTACCACGAACATCATGCCATCGACTGCCAATGCAAAGTTGAAGAATAGGATGGACAGTTTGCGAGTGGCACAAGCCAACATCGTGAATAGCCTTAAGTTGACTCGTGCTTAGACGCATCAGCGAATCCCAGAGTAGTTCGGTCGCTCGATCAAAAGAAAGTGGAAAAGATCCAGAAGTATTGGAGGATGAATTGTTTTGCACGACAGAGCGCTGAAGCTTGGGAAAGTGATTCCTGAGATGTTTAGCGAATTTGTGAATGTAGTTTTGGTCCTGTTCATCAGTGCAAACGTACGTCTCGTCCTCCTTGTCACAGAACTCCTCTCGTATTCGCGGGAGATTGTCCAAGAGTTTGGCGAACCAGGCATCTAACGCGACTTCATCTCCGTTGGTTTGAGGGCAGTAGAGGGAACCTAATGACTGGGAAAGGCCTGTGATAGTGGCCTCCGGTATGCCAGCCTTGACCAAGACCGGAACTACTGTGTCAGAGCTGAAGAAGTCCTCATCTACGTTGAGAATAGTAGCAAAGTGCTGACTACTCAAGCAGCTATCAGAGAGGTGGCTTATGCTTGAGGTGAGAGCTTCTATGTACACACGGATTAGTCGCACTTCTCGGGACCAGACATGGCATCGGTGAAGAGGAACACGACCATTTCTGTGCAAGTTGGAAATCCATGTGAAACAATAGTTGGTTTGGTAACAGTAACAAAATTGCAGGTTATTGTTAGGAGAACTGGTCCCGATAGATCGAGGATAATAGTACCCAGCACGAATAATCTCTTCGGTCATTAGGCTGCCGGATTTCGTTGCACCGGGTTTCCAAGGTGGGAACACCAAAATTATGCAGTCGAATATTTGTGATGTTACCGCACTCTGCAATAAACAAAGACAACTACAATAAAAGCTACAAGACACTAATAATAAAATTATAATAACAAGTGATGTTTAATGAAGACGTCGTATTTTTTCTTTTCTTTTTAATTGTCTGTAATTTTTTAATTTTCTTGAGAATGTTAGGGTTGCTTTATATTATTTTCTAGTATATATTATTCATCTAACATACATACATACAAAGTAAGCTATAATGTTATATATACCTATACATATTACGATTATATTCTATCGAACTGTTTGACATATCTGCAACTTTAATTCACTATTGGCTACTATTAGCGCCGAGTATACTATATGGTGTAAAAATAAATAATGCACTAATTGAGAAACATCCTGGCTTTTAATATTTTCCATTATTAGCTTTTCTATGAATCAAAAATTAAAAAACGAAAATTAACAAAGAAAAAGTATATTATTTGAATAATTACTCTATTAAATTTTCATCATAGAGGTAATTAATAAACTTATTACGCATACAGATACTGGACAGGTGCTCAACCAAAGTAACATAAAAAACATATATTGATGATTAAATAGTAATGTGATATAATAATACCAAAATGATGCATATATATGTAAAAGTATTCTATGGAAGTAGTATTCTATGATGAAATACTTGCTGGTCCATAACCACATATACATTTTCAGAAAAGATTTTTAAATATATTTTTTTAATCAACAGCATTAGTAAACAATTAATTTGTCTGTAAAATAAACATCATATATAATAACATATTAACATATGTATTTGAAAAAGCGAAGTCATAATCAAATTATTTAATACTTATTTAATTAAATTTTTATGAAAGCAGCAATAGTAAGATAAATACAATGTTATAAACATCATATACATATAAAAATATCTTAAAATATATGAAAGAGCAAAGCCATTATCAAATTATTTAATTTTAGATCAATAAAGCATTAGTATTAATATTACCATTTAACGTATATAATAAATATAACAAATTCGTTTATAGTTACATATCTTTGCATACATAAAATATATCAACTTACAAGAATAAAAGTGTTATCATTTTGTTTTAAAGATTCGGAATTTGATTCGGAAGACTGATTAACAGTTGATGTATTCCAGTTGAGAGCATATGGGATCTCCATATCCAGATTACTATCCAAATGTATCTATATAGTCAGAATATTATCAGAAGATGTTATTAAAATACACAATAATATTTAAAGCTTTCCACATTTCAATTAGTAATTCAGTGTAAACGTTAATTAAACCTACTCATTTTGGGCTATTTTTTCCCATAACCTAAGGGAGAGATGTGGAAGCTGATTCAACTATCTCTGTGATTTATTAACTTTCATATGGAATACTGTTTTAAACGTCGCCCGTAATTAAACAAAGATGTTTTGTAATATATTCTATTGAAAAAATAGTCAAAATATTTTTCATAAGTAAAAGGTAAAAATATATATATTTTAGTTTTTTAAACAGAAATCCATAAAAAAAGGTATATTTTATCGTACTTTATGATTTATTATATGGAACTAATCAGTAAGTCAGATTTTCAACGATATCTAAAAGGATACGCATTATTATAAAAAAGTTTGTTTCACTCATTTTTGACAAGGGAGGCATTTTAGGGTGTGGTAACATGCCCACCAATATGGGTGCATTTTAGGGTGTGGTCACATGCCAACCACTTTGGGTGCATTTTAGGGTGTGGTCACATGCCAACCACTTTGGGTGCATTTTAGGGTGTGATCACATGCCAACCACTTTGGGTGCATTTTAGGGTGTGGTGAGATTCCCACTACTTGGGGTGAACAATAGCGAATATATAAGTTTTAAAACATAATTTTAGGAACAATTATGGAAGCAAATTTTACTCCATTTTTATTTTTAAAAATCACAGCTATATTGCATAAGGGTTTTAAAGAATACGATTAAGTGTACATAAATCTACATACATAAGTATATTTTAAGTAAAATAACAAATATTTAATCTTAGTCATATAGGTAAGTTACATATAAAAAATTATATAATAATTGCGCAAACATTTAATTACTATTTTTTGAATATATATATCTAAATACTAATTCGCTTATTTATTTCAAAGAACAAAATTAAATATTTTAAAATAAGTATTAGTGTATTAACCAAATTTATGTGTTTTACTTTGTATATACGATTACTTTATATTGTATTAATACATACATATATATAAAAATGTTTAAAATGTATAATTTTATTTACATTAACAATTTTCAAATATGAATTAAAAATATTTTCTAAACTATAAATTTATATATACTTAAATTATTTACTAAGCAACCAATATTATGTAAAAGTATATGTCATTATTATAACCATATTATATTTTCTAAGAAGGTAACACGAATAATAAAACCATAAAATGTTAATAAAATAATTGTTATTAGTATATATATCATATCCATATAAAATTTACGTGTACTTGCCAGTGTCATTTGTTTTTTAATTTTACTTGATAGTTTATACCACAATGGGATAGCTGGAATGTATAGAAACATAAAAGTAGTGTTAAAAGGGATATTGTTTAGTAAAGAACGCTCGTATATATATATTATATATACCTATACAAAAAATTGTAATATATACAATTATAATGACATGATTTCAATAAAATGTGTAAATAAGCAGACATAATTTTGGAAAACTATTTTTTTATAATTTAAATTAGACAATTATAATTTACTGCAAATTCTTAATAATAAATTCTCTAAATAAAATAGTTATGCATTTCAGTAAAATATTAAATTACATAATAAGGCTACTTGCTATTTTTGTCAGTAGTATTACGTTAAATAACGAATAAAAATATATTTCATATAATTTTCTAAAAGATCCATTACAAAATATTATTTTTAATACTTTGAAAACTTTCATGCACAACTGGTTAAATCAATAAATAAACGAATATACCAATTTTTAGTTATAAGATAGATATTCTTCTATTATAATCCAGTTATGTAAAAAATGGCACATTTTTTTCATAAAGGTATATTTATTTATTTTCTTTGCCTTATCTGCCTTGTGTATAAGATTAGTTACACTAGTTATTGTATTAGATAATTATCAGTCACACAGAATTACAAATCCACATGATATCATTCACGTAATGAGTATTTATGAATCTTAAAATTTATAATAATTTTTTGGAATAACTTTTATGGGATATGTAACTATAATTCAGTTTAATTTTTTTATATGTAAAAGTAGATTTTACTTCTAATTACTATTATCATTTTATAAAAATGCCATAATTAATCTGCTTTCGCGGGGAAAAAATATTCGCAAGAGGTTTAAATTATTAAGTGATTTTAAAGATTCCAGAAGGTATAATACTACATTCTAAATTATTTTAACACTATTTATTTTGTATACTAGAAAAGGAATGAATTGTGTTATTTGAACGTTGTCGTCGTAGGTATGTTCACACATCTGGTCTTTATGTAATGTGTCAATAAGAATACAAATGATACTTCGCTAATTATTTATTAAACGAATGGAAGTGGTTCAACAAATTTTTCAAATCAATTTGTGGCCTTCGATTTGCAATCAATAAAAAATATACATTATGATATATTGAATATACATTTAAAACGTTGTAACATATATGCCTTAGCAAGATATTTTAAATGATTCAGATGTTTTGTAACATTTTAATCTTGACCATAACATTTTTCAAGCGAAACATTGTAACTATAAAATAGTCTCTCTCCCTCAATATAATAGCTGTGCAAACAGAATTTATTGATAAAATCACAACTGCACGTACGGTAATTTAAATATTTCAAAAACTAATGCTAATACCTACTACATATCACAAGAGTAGTAGGGGAGAAGTAGCACGAGGCCACCCCCCTCACGTGACAGGGGGGGCCCTTACCAATCACGATCGAGTACGGCCAGCCAATGACAGAACAGGAAGAGTATAAAAGAGACGACGCGCGCGTCTTTTTGACTATTTAAACAAAACTCTTTGCGCTAAATTCAAATTTAAAAGTGCGTGGGATTGTATGGCGCCAAATAAATTGCATTTTTGTATATTTAAATAAAACTCTTTGCGCCAAATTCAAATTTAAAAGTGCGCGGGATTATGTGGCACAAAATTCAAATTATTAAATACACGGGAATATTTTAATTAAACGGAGAATTATGTACCAGTATTAAATCGTGTTTAAGGGGAAAACTTACTGGAACACCCATATTTAATACTTTTCTATATAACTGTATTTTGAGAAAATTAATAAATTACTAAATAATATAATTAAACTTCTAAATGATTCTTTATTTGAAAGCTAAAAATACGCCATACTCCTAAATGAATTCCTTTATGTATGTTAAAAGTTCCCTACTGGTATGCTAAAAATACGCTAAACTCCTAAATGATTCCTAAAAGTATGCTAAAAGTTCCCTAATTTGCTAAAGATATACTAAACTCTTAAATGATTCCATAAGTAATGCGGCGTTATATAGCATGATATTGGACATGTGTCAGAAAAATGCGGCGTACTTTTAAATAGCGCTAAGTAGATGTTACAAGTTATAGTACCTAGGTTATTTTATGCTGTATTTTTGTGACACGTCCAATATTATGCTATATAACGCCGCATTACTTATGGAATTATTTAGAAGTTTAGCATATTTTTAGCATACCGGTAGGGGGCTTTTAGCATACTTTTAGGAATCATTTAGGAGTTTAGCATAATTTTAGGATACAGTAAGGGAACTTTTATCATTCTTTTAGAAATCATTTAGCGTATTTTTAGCATACAGTTAGGGAACTTTTAGCATACTTTTAGGAATCATTTAGGAGTTTAGCATATTTTTAGCATACAGTTAGGGAACTTTTAACATACTTTTA
>JAYRBW010125134.1:0-38761 GCA_036023295.1 Invenusta paracnida | reverse complement strand
AATAATCAGTGTATAGTATGTAAGCCATGTTTATATAAACATGAACTCATGTATGTGTAAAACATGTTCAGCATTCCGTAATATACTGTTATAATGAATATATGTTAATTTTATATTTTATTAAATTGTCTGGAAAATTTGTGAAATGCTGGAATTTGTAGTGAAAACTGCGAGGGCACCCTGAACTGTGAACACAATATTGCTTTTTTTCGTTTATTTCTAATTTCAGTTGGAATGATTGGCCTTTTTTAAATATTTGACCATGTAAAATATTTTATTATTTTAAACAAAACCCTTTTCTTACTAGTCCTTTTTACATTTTCAGAAGGGCACACTTTACAAAGTGTATGCATGTGCATACATGGTAGATACACCCTTGCTATATATATTATAGTGTTTATGTAACACAATAGTATTCAAAGTATTAACATAATATACCTAAATATAATTACCTTGAAATGAAAAGATAATTATAATATTATGACGTTGGTATGTGGTCGGTACCTATATATATCATAGATATAATATCATGTCTTAGTCTATGCTATGTACCTACACTATTCTGTCTTTCCTGTATACAGGAATTGAAAGATAATTAATCCTATCTATATATAATATTATGTACATACGTATATATATTTATATATATATAGGTACTTAAGCATTGACTATAATATGATATTATAATAATATAGATATGAATTTGTTGTTCTCTACCTGCAGTAATCCACATATTAAGAGGGATAAGCACTTTGAAGTAAATAAATTTTAGGCACCATATTTTGGATTATCAGGCAGTTGCCTGAATGCCTCATAGCTGGTTACGGTACTGTCTATTATGTTTTTTCTTCTCTCATTTCCCTCCTTCGACTTTTTGCTCATTTACACTTTTTTCATCTATACAGCCTTCTCCATCTCTCGTCTCTGTTTAATTTTTCGATTCAATTTTTCTCTCATATCATTCGTCTGGAATTAAGACATTAGGAATGAAGTGTAAACTCGCAATATAAACATCATCCAATCATAATGCAGGAAGCTAGCCAAGTAATTCTACAAGAAAATGAAGCTTCCATTTAACAAATTTACCGCTTAATACAATAGTTAGATTTTAACTAATTTGTTTTAAAACTCTCAAAAATCTTGTAAAAATGTGAATTATTTGAAAATACTTTAAATTCCCTTTTACAATCAGATTTTAAAGAGATTCATTTTTCGTAATTAGAAAAATAGTTTACAAATTACTTATTTTTGCCCATCATTTCACATAAAACAAAACGATTTTGTCTCAATTGTTGTTAGAAAAATATGTTTTTTTTTTATAATTTTGATTGCATCTTACAGCGCCATAAAACAATCTACTTTTTAGCCTACTGTGGTGTTTAGATTTGCAATCATTCACGAGAGATAAATGTTTAGAAACAGAGCTTGTACATGGAAAATGTCTCTATATCTCCCACCTCTAGCTTCATTCTAAAACTGTTGTTTTACCAGAACCGAAATGACACTATGATTAGCTTCTGCTCGGTTTAGTTGATGTATTTAAAGTGGGTGTTGACTCTCTATTGAGCATCTGTCATATATGTAGTACTGTCCCTCACGCTAATGTAACGACTCGATATGCTTAGAGTAGACCCATTAACGGTTAATTATAGTTTGTAAGTTTACTAGCAAACATCGCTGTAATATTCCGTTTCTGAGATTACATATGCTACAAAATTATATCTAGCCAATTCATTTTTGGTTTAATTACTTTCAAAATTATAATATTTGGATATTTTTCAATCTTAACGTAATTACTACTTTAGAGATGTAATAATAAGTTCTAAAGCGAGATATCTTTCTATTTTCATACAACATATTATAGACCCTGTATCGCTCATATGAAATGTACACTGATATTATTTACTTCTTTATTGGTATTGTGGTTTCACAGGGAACAATTTTCTCTATATCGTTATCTACTGTTTGCCCCTCATTTATTTATTTATTTTTATTTATTTCTCACATTTTCCCTTCAGCTCATTATTACCTCCATGTTTACCTCCTTCTTTAGCTCTCTTATCCTGTCCCTTCTCTCATTTTCTCTTCACATTTCTACGACATTTACTCTTACTTCGACACTGTTTTCTGTTCTCCTTTTGCTTCACTCCATCCGTAAATATCTCAATCTATTTATCTACTTAATTTCTTGAGATTGCAAAGCTGCTCGACTTTTCGTGGACCGATTTAGAAAACAACAAAATCTCAAATTGTTGGAATTAAAATCCTAACTTCAAATTAATTACTAAAACAAAATGAATTACACATCTTTTCTTGCCAGCTTTTACTTCTATATAAAGGAAAAGCAAAAACAATTAAAGACAAAGTCTATCTGGTACGAGAATAGTTATTCAAGATAGTATCATTTAGCAGCATAAATAGTAATTTAATAACAAGAGAAAAGTTTTAGCTGAAAAGAAACAAATATTCCTATCTTAATAATGCTGTACAAACAAATTATTTTGCCTAATTTTTTGTGTTTTCAACGTTTGGACATTTACCAGCACGTCTTATTAACGTACAATAACGTTTATTAACATACGAGTATTATTTTACAGAAGTATCTAGAAGTCAAATATATTATAAGTTTTCTCAAAATTATTTCAAAACTATCATGCATTTAAGAAAACATCAAATGTGCATTTTAGAAAAAGGGATTTCAGATAATATGTTAATTTTGTTAACTATTTTTTGAATGTAAATATTTGTAAAACTAAACTTTTAAACTTTATGTAAACTAATTTTGTAAATATGTAAATATGTTAATTAACTATTTATAAGATAGATAAATCAACCAAAATGTAATAAATTATTTTCGGATAAAGCAGATTTATTACTTTTGCTTTATATATGTATATACATATATATGTAATATATAAAGCTTAACAAATTTCTCAATGGAACTGTTTTTTTTAATAAACTTGCGTTTTCAGTTTGTTGATTTTCTAAACTTGATTACTAAAACGATTATTTAATTAAAAACTTTTGATATTTTCTTAAATACATAATAGAATTCTAAATTACTCTTGACAAAATCTAATGTAAATTCGAATTCTTTTGCGAAATATCCAATTCCGATTTAGCAGCGTTCCCTCACCCCCCCCCCCCCCCCTTGACAGCATAAACGCCAACCCAGTTCAACAAGCACTGACACCGCCGATGCCCTCAATCAGTTCGGCTTTCTCTACGAGGACACTGAGAGCTCCCGCAGTGGACACGCCTCACCCAACGGGTCCCTTCTCCGGCAGACAACCCCTCCTCCGTCCCACCAGGCATCACCAAGCACGACTGCCCCCAAAGCCATGACGACTCCCGTAGCTGCAATGAGAGCAGCTCCTTCGTCACACGCTCAACAGACACACTCGGGATCTGGAGATGTACAAATGCGGCGCCGTAGCGATGCGTTAGTCAAGGATTCACTGCTTAGAGGTAGGAGTTCAAATAGGAGTGTGACTTGTCTGAGTTGGATTGAAATTTACTTATATAATAGTGATTTATTCATTTAAAGGGGTGATATAAGTGGGATGTATATGCATGAAATAGGTTTATAAAGAGCGAAAACACAAGAACATTCTAGAAAACAGGATAAATCTGATTGCACGATTAAATTATTTAGACAAAGGCGATTATATTTTATATAAATTTTGTGAACTCAAATTTTTAGTACATTATTAATATGTATTTATATATGTTTATTATCATAGTTATACAATTTACATTTGTTGCTTTCTATTGGATGATGTAAATATTTCGAATCGAAATCAACTCTATTTTTTACGATACAGTTAACTGTTAGCTGCTTATATGTATTTCAAGTTATTAGTTGAATGAATTTCTGTTCCCCTATTTACTCAACAGCTCCTCGCCGTGGTAGTAATAAGACTGCTGTCCCCAGTGCAGCCGTTAATTCCAGTCACTTAGGACGAGACTCAGACATCAATAAGCGGCACTCATTGAGTGGCGACTATAATATGGAGGATAAACCCGTAACCCGCTTACATACTCAACAGCGATACTCAACTATTGATCCGAGTTACTTGGATTCACGGGGTAATTGCTTAGTAATGTTCTGCTTTAATTATTAAGCAGATATATTACTGTCAAACTGATGTTAATTATAGGTGTTGCCATATTTCTTTACCTGCAGTTTACATAATATAAAATCACAAATTAATTTTATTACCTCTCTATTTAATATTATGTTTAGTTAATACCACATACTACTGATAAGTTGGTTAATAGTAAATTATTTTATGTATTTTTATTTTTCAAAAACGTTTTAATGCTTATATACGTAGATTTTATAAAAATAAATATATTGTGATTGAATTGTTGTTAAATTAATGTATTTTAACCATTTATAGTTTTATTATTTTAACTGAGTTATTTATATTTTAAAATTCTATTTCATCATCGGAAGATTCATCCCAATTTGATCACATCAATGTCATTCTCGATGTACTTGAAGAAGTTCCCACTTCACCAAACCGAGTTAGTTTAATTTTAATAAATTACTTATTTATAATGTCATTTTAAATTAATTTAAATTAATTATTCATGCATTCATTACTTCCAAATTGGATTACTGTAACTCCCTTTTAAGCGGCTGCCCTAAATACAGACTGGGTAAGCTCCAACGCTTTCAAAATTGCAGTGCTAGGTTGGTTTTACGTCCGCCTAGATATGCCAGCATTTCTCAACTCCTAAGCAATCTTCACTGGTTACCAATCGCTTCTCGAATTAAGTTCAAAGTTTGCTGCTTTATTCACAAATGCATTCATGGAACGTCACCTGATTATCTCATGGAGTTACTTCGTTTGGCACCTTCTCTCAGCTCCGGTCGAACACTGCGATCACATAATGCCCCGGTTCTTTTTCAACCAATTTGTAAACTTTCATCTTGCAAAGGTGCTTTTTGTTTTTCCGGTCCTTCCGTTTGGAACAGTTTATCTTCAAAATGTCATTCTGTGGTTGATTTTTCTAAATTTAAGAAACTTTTGAAAAATGAACTCTTCTAATTGTTTATTGTTTTTTCTTATACACATTAATTGCATTTTGCAGATTTTGTGTCTAAATAAATTTTATTATTATTATTATTATATTACAGCAATATATCCCATTTTCAGCTATCGAATACTGGTCTGGTGTTCATTGGTCCAATCCAAAGCCCTTTGCCGGTCTACGATGACCTTCCAGTAAAAAACTATCCGGACTATGCTGACCCGAGCTTGGTTGCACTGTTTAATGCACTAACCACAATGTTGCAAAGAATTAGTCTCACTGTACACTACAGAGAAATAAATGAAGCAACAGTACGTTCGCCAATGATTTTTTACTGAATTAAATATTCTTATTATATTGTGTGTTTCATTTTTTCTTGCAGGATAATGCGTACAGAGAAATTAAGAATGTCATTAATGAAGACTTTGTTTTCGACAACCCATGGATTCCTAGTAATATATGGATGGCAACGTATGAGAACTTTGTGTCGGCTGACTGTTCATCGGCACAATGCTTGGTAAATGTATAAATTCTTTAGTTTATTATTTATTATTCAAGACAGCACTCGATACATCTGAGGATTGATTTTTGCGTAGAGTCAGGGCTCACAGAATACAATTTTGGACCAACCTGCAACTATTTATTTTACCAGAGAAGTTTTAATTCCAGTTTTGGAGAGTGAGATGAATATGTCTTCTCTAGAATAAAAGGAACATGACATCATTATGAGAAGTACTATATCTTAGTAACTAAGCAACCGCTGCCATTGAAACTTTAGAATCAACTATAGAGGATATCATGGGCTTTAAAGTGGCTTGAAACTGTTGCCATTTTGTCATATTTAAATTAAGTTAACAGGTTATTGAATGATTGTAAATTAAAGAAAAAAATAGTAGTCTTCGGGTATTAAGCGTATATTGATGGAGTGTACGACGTTTTGCGTGTAAGCTTTATCAAGTACAAGTGCTACTCCATCAATATACGCTTAATATCCGAAGACTACTACTTTTTTTATTTAATTTACAATCATGAATCCCGGCTATGTGACCACTAATAAATTCTCAGGTTATTGAATGTAAATATTTCCTATTTTTTAAATAATATTTGATCTTAAATGAACATGAACCATTCAGTGGGCCATGAACCATTCAGTGGGCCATGAATCATTCAGTGGGCCATGAGCCATTCAGTGGGCCATGAACCATTCAGTGGGCCATGAACCATTCAGTGGGCCATGAATCATTCAGTGGACCAGGAACCATTCATTGGACCATGAACCATTCAGTGGGCCATGAACCATTCAGTGGGCCATGAACCATTCAGTGGGCCATGAACCATTCAGTGGGCCATGAATCATTCAGTGGGCCATGAACCATACAGTGGGCCATGAACCATTCAGTGGGCCATGAACCATTCAGTGGGCCATGAACCATTCAGTGGGCCATGAATAATTCAGTGGGCCATGAACCATTCAATGGGCCCTGAATCATTCAGTAGGCCATGAAAAGAATTCTACAAAGTATTTTCTCAAACGATCTAAATCCTACACTTCATAATTTAGTACATTTCCATTTTTATCTCTGATTGACGTTATAGGTGATATACGCTTGTTTATTATTTTGTTGATTAGTTGATAAGTATTATGGCGGTTTTGACCATTTTTGTGCTTTTTAAATAAGCTTGCATTGATTATCAAGATGAGCTTGTTTATTTCTTCGACAAAGTTGATGTACTTTTTTTAAAGATATTTTCTAATTTAGCAGATGGAATTCGGAGATATCTTTCTTCTTCATTACGGTTCATACAGAAATAAAAATAAAGTTGTGGCAAGGAATTTCGTCATCTCAGTACATTTCCTTGGTGAACAGTAAGGTAGAACATTTGGGGCGCCTTTTAAGCCGCACTCAAGATAGTGTGACGGACATGAGTGAGATTTGTACTTCATAACTTTTACCATCAATTTGGTGTTTTGAAAGATAATTGACGGCCTTAAAATGGCTTCAATTTAGAGAAATATTTTCATAATATTTAATTTTATATGTAATTTAACAAAGCCTTATTGTTTACTAATAGTCTAATGTATGTGCATATATTTATATTGTTCATTGCAGTCTAATGATTTCCAATTTGTTCTGGCGTGGAATGCCGATTCAACATACATAATTGTCAACTACAAAGACATTAAATGGACTAAAAGTAGAGGCCACACTGCAAAGGTATGCTCATGTCAGTACTGTAATGATTGGTCTGTGGGGTATTTTCAATAATTCATTTTCTTTGTTTAATGTTTTCAAAAAGCCTTTGGGGGCCTATTGAAGTAAGGAGAAATAGCAAGGGGTCTGCGTAACGTGCTGTAGGTATTTTTAGTACGGCATAACAAGTTGTATAAATAGTATCGCTTCTAATTCTCTGTGAAAGCATACGGAAGCCTTAAACTCAACTTTAATTATACTAAATCTCACTACGTGTAAATGTTATGTAGCCAAATAACTTTGCATCTAACAGTATGTATTTAATTTTAATTCATAATAAGCTGATACGATTTTTACATTTAAACTCCACTAAAATCACTATATTAAATTTTTTCGACAAAGTTTATGTGTCGTAACTTTTAACGTAGGATCCAATCTTTTATCAAAACCGGAAATTAAATGTAATTTACGTGCAAACGATAAGGGCATGTATGAATAGAGAACTTATAATACAGCATTCTGACTAAATAAAATATTTTAAATCGCAATTTTAGAATTCTCACGCGTTTACTTAAAAGTAATCAAAATAATTCTGCCTGTCTAGAACATTAATAATAACATTTAAATATCGCCATTAGGGAAATATATATATTTATATAATCTTCTACTCTTGTGCTAACATATAAAACATGCCATTGTGGAACATGCGCGCACTTTCATTTTGGCGGCGAAAATGATTAAATTATATTATTATGTAGACTCGGTTGCAAAGTTTGTCCATGATCAGATAGAAAAGCTTTGTTCTAAAAATAACGCATTTTACGTAAAACCTTGACATTTAAAATAGTGTTAATAAATATTATTATAGTTTTAAGTATTTGATAGTGTTATATGAAATATTTAAAACTTTCTTTTTTCAATAAAATATTGAGTTTCAATAGACGTGCAAATATATGTATTAAAATATATATTTCCCTTTTTAATGTGTATTTTTAATAAAGTTAAACTAATATATAGGATGAAATTTTAGTGTTTCTGTCTTTAACCATAAATATTAGTTAAAATATAATTTTCTCCGAATATACTAAAAATTTTATTTCAAATATTGAAAAGCAATAGTCAAATAATATTAATCCTAAATATATATATTAATTAAATAATATAACTCTATTACTTTTATTCATTATTAGGTTCAATAATCATGCAATAGCATATGTAAAGTACACATTTTGCATTATGACTAGTAGTTCATTACTAAGTAACAATTTTAGAAATCTTCTAATACTTATAAATGTGACATCTCTTGTATATCTCTGTAAGCTGTAAAGTTATACAATTATATAAATTAAAAATTAGTGCTTATTATGTTGGAAGAATTTTGCGCAATATTTCATAAATATTTTAGAAATAAAGAGACTTTCAACGACAATTTTAACTTAATCCTATTTAGAAATATATTCAATTCGATTTTGTATGCAATGATAACAAGTAGATAATTTAAATTCGTTATATGAGTAGAATTAAATATAAGATATAAAACACGATTTGATGGAATAAGAACAAAACATTTATCTTTAATCAGGAACTAAATTTTCGGTTTTAAGACTCAATAAATTTTGTTTTAATTTCAAAGGGGTGCTCTTATTATTTATAACACGATTTTGATTGACTCAGTGTGAAACTTCCAACCTTAACAACTATAATCACAGTGTATATTGTCAATTTTGGTATACTTGGGCGAATTTACTTAACTTGCAAAATTAATCGTAGATCATAATTTGTTATTTTATAGTTTTAGTTGATGAGTAGCGTACTTGAGTAAATTCATGTGTTCTCCTCAATCGACTAAAATTATCAGGCGGGTCTAAACGCTGGCTTCGGTCAGGGCTTCCAAGCATTTGCCCCGAACGTCACTCAACTTGACGGACGTCACATCTTCCAAGTCCATGAGAATCAGTTCCTTCGGGGTGGCTGCATTCCAAAAGATGGTAGGTTCCAGTACCCCTTTATTCAAGTGATGTTCAAAATGATATTCTGTACATCCTATCATGCAGGTGATAATGTATGTAGAGTAACTTGGTTAGTTATTGTGTTAGCAACTCTTCTGGTATGTTCTGTATATTTTAGTTATATTTTAATATGTAACAGATTAGTTCTAAAATAAGTCTTTAAAAGTGAAATTATTTAAGTGGAGTAGGTTTTTCTGTTGTAAATCGATGTAGGATACATAAATATACATAGCGCATTAATATTGTTTGAGTATTTCTCATTAAATTTATTTTTACAAATATATCGAATCAGTATTTATCTAATATTTACAATGTGCTAAATTGAGCAAACATTTCCATAATTATTCTCAAACAAATTATAGTTTGTCACGCATAGATTAGTTGTAACAAATAAATTGTCGTTAATACATCGATCGTAAAATAAGAAAAGTTGTACGTAGATTTTAGTAATGATTAATTTAAGTCGTTTATAAATTTACTTTTATAAATAAGTAGCCGTATAATTACTGGAGTTAATAAAATATCTAAAAGAATGAAAAATATGGTTATCTAATTAAAGATAATTAAACAAAAAAATGTCAAACAGTTTTAAACGTTGAATTAAAAAATATGTGAAAAAAATATGTTAAGGCATTTGCACATTTTGCAAATTTGGAATGAGTAATAATAATTTTAAAATTATTAAAACAAACTAGAACATACATAACTTTAGGTAACAATTCTCTATATATATTAAATAATAATCCCCCTCCCCTCTCCCTCGATAAAATGAAACTATAATTTGGGTGCGAAAACCGATGAGCTCTTTCTTCTTGTATCATACTACAGGAATAGCAATTTACTGGAATACTCAATAACACGTTTATTGAGTAAAGCAAATACATAAAATTTAAAATACATATTTTAGTAAGTAATATTATGACATAAAAATAAGTTTTATTACTATTTTAATAGAATTTTAAAAATATAGTTTAAAATATATTCAAATTTTCTATTCCCTATTACAGTAATATGATTTCTCAAAATTATATTTCTTCAAATTGTTGTAATTTTTTCAGATAACCAATGTCCACTTACAATTTAAAAAAAATGTATGAGTACTATCTTTCATAAACACGAAAGTTCTTACATACAATATTAATACTTTGCCAATATTTTAATTTAAAATTGACAAAATATGAATAAAACGTAAAAATATTATACACAAAAATAAATGATAAACGTAAAATTCTAAGTACAAGTAGATGCTGCAATTTTGATAAATGGACAGTTTTTTAATATTTCATTTACACATTTGTAAGCTGGGAATACATTAACGTTGGTAGTTAAGAAGTTCAATCGGTGACATATTGCTAAAAAATGGATGAGAATTCTCTCGATTGAATTCTCAATTGAAATTAAAAATTAAAATTTGAATTGAAATTCTTGAAATTGAATCTCTCAATTGAATTCTTAATTGATGAGAGTATTGATGACGTCATATAAATGCTTGAATGTGCTCAATGTATGTCTACAAAATTTGCCCCTGAGGATCGCTTCCAATTTACGAGGCCTATATTAACACAAATGGATATATATTTCTAATGGATAGATTATCTATTGTTAAGGATATTTAGGAGTGCTACGAGCATTTTCTAACCGTTCTAATCGCGGATAACGCAACTTTAAAATGTATATCCGATAGACGATAACATTTAACTCAATTTTGTATTTGTATTTTTGCATAAAAACTATTATTAAATAATCTTTTATATATTTAAATATATATATTCATATATAAATATTTCTATTTTATAATTTATAATTTATACACACTTTGTTTAATGCTTTATACTATGTGCGTACACCCAAACATGTTTATCGATATAGTGATTGATTAATAACTCCAAAAGATGAACGTTATTACGTTTATATAAGAAATTCTGCGGTTGAAAAGTCGCATGCATAAAAAATAAGAAAATTTGACAAAACCTAATTAAACAGATAAATATAAACGTAATAAAAATATTTAAATATTTAAAACCCTAGATTTTAGTATTTATTAATATCAAAATGCAAAGTTGAAAATTCATTTCGGCCCTATACATTTTTTACCGCAAATATGAAGTCGTTTATCCACTTTAGGTATTTATTTGACTTCGAATCCTTTTATCCTTGTTTCTAACTTGATTATTATGGTGACATACACATACACATTTTCATTTACATTGCACATAATACATATAGTATAAGAAACATTGTATAATATATGTAATACATTGCTCTTTCACAGTTTGCTAATTAATTAACTAATTAGTTTTTTCCACAACGCTCGATTTGTTGCTGTAGTAATAGCATTGTAGAAACACCGATGAAACCCAAGTCCTCTTCAAGTTCGTTCATGTATGTTAGTCGTAGGTGTCCTCCGCGTCTAAACGGTTCTGTAGGTTTATGCTTCAGCAGCTTGGCTAACGGCAAATCTTTTCACCGGATGGTGTGGCCGTATAGTCGCAGACGTTTCTTTCGAACGATGATGCTTTCTAACTTGATACAAATATATAAACCTCTAAGTGTGTCTTTTACTTAAACATTTTCAGAATAAACGATAGTAATTTTACATTACACGATATCTTCTTCCTATACAGTCATCGGAAACCACAAGCTGATCGTGCACGCTGCAAATGGACCCGTGGGCTCAATGCTCGGTGGCCAGGCACTCCAGGTATCAGGTCCCTGTCTCAACGACCTTGAACCCACGACCCAGTACACCTGTACTTTCTCTCAGGCAGCGACAACCGCCACAGCCAATGCGGAGGCCATCAAAGTCTCCACGCCAGCTGAGCGGAAGACGGGAAGCAATAAGACCCTCGTGTGCACTACACCACGCGTCTGGAGACCGGGGATGTTCAAACTAGACCTCGAGTTCACGGGAGGGAATAGTGCGATGACTTTTCAGACTGAGTTCAAGTTTGGTGCGTTCATTTCTGGCTTTTAAAACTAATACCCAAATAACGTTAAGAACATATCTATTTAGCAGTAGATATTATAGTAATTACGATTGTTAAAACATTATGGTACATTAGTAATTACCTATTGCATAACTAGAGTGGCTTAGTTAATTTTTTGTGTCAAAAACCATACCGAACGCCCAACTCATTCTTCAGCGTTTTTGCTGTGATTTTAAAACAAATGGAGCAATATAAGCTTCCGTGATTTTTCTTAAAATATAGTTTTACTACTGTTAGGGCTAAATTAACTATTGTGCACCCCAAAGGGCTGTCACGTGACCATAGCCTTGCACCATAATCGAATTCAAATAGCGTTTTTTGTAAAGAAAACAAATATTATTACAAATAATTAAAAATACGATAGTAATACTTCAACTCAACGTATCATTAATAATTGTATGTATTTTCACGTTGTGCATTCTACGTACTGCCTGCATCAGGAAGTAAGTATTAACAGTTTTTTCTTCAATTGATTTTGTATGCAGCAGGTCAATAACATATTACTTTTACATGGAAGATTTTTTAGATAATTTATTTAAAAAATTAATGTATTTAATTAATAATATTTACTTATTTTATGTATAAATGTAACTGATTATATATTTTACACAATTTAAGCGTATATTAAAATGTATCAAATGGAATTTATTAATATCTAAAAGGATTTTAATAAAAATATTTAGCACTACATTATTGCCAGCAATTTATTCAAAATTTATTAGAATAAAATGATTTTCTATCGGCGAAAACTTACAACGTTTGACATGTATAATAAAAAAAGTTAAATACTCTTGTAATCATTGCTCTGTGTGATCTTCTTCAATATTGACTATTTTAAGTGATATTTATAAATAATAATTAATTTATCTAGAATACATAATAATTCATCGTAATACATTTTTTGTATAATATTTTCATTTATCTTCAAAATAAAAATCAAGAACAAAATCTGTTAAAGCAGATTTATTTTAAAATGAAAATGAAAATGAAAATCGCAATTTAATCCAAATTCTAAAAATATGTATATGTTCCCTCTATATTATTTAAACTAAGACAAGCCATTATTTAAATATATATTCAATTTTAAAACTTTAAAAAGCGGCCTATGCTTTATATAAAAGATCAATCCAATTATCTAAATGTAATATATTAAATGCATCTATAAAATATGTCAATCTAAACATTTTTTTAATATGATTAAAATCTGTTTTTAAATATTAAAAGGGCGACTAAAACTAAACTTGTATTTATAACTTCGATACATAACGCACGTATCATATCCGCGTGAAAATGGGCACATAACAAGAAAAGTAAAAAAAAAGAGTTATGACAATAATTATTTTTCACTAAATTACTTATCAAATTTCAGAAACCTCTTTTAAGTCAAAATAATTTATAATTTATGATTTATCGAATTTCGTATTAACTAGCCCACTTTTTCGTACAACCGAATAAATATAAATTGTGAAATTGAAGGACACTCTAATAAAGTGAGCAGTCAAATATCACGGTTGCATATATGAAAATAGGTTCGCGTTCGCGTTCTCATTCACAAAATATTTATTGAGAAATTTTAAAAAGTATATTTTCACGAACCAACATCTTATAACTTTTCATAAAACTAATTTTCATGTTCCCATCACCTCACCTTCGCTTGTTTGTAACATTTGAACATAATAACATAATATAGTCATTTTTATATTCTATTCCATTTGTTAGGTTATCTTTGACATCATCAACAAATAGGTTATTTTTAAAGCTTTTCTAAATTTAGTCATTACTGTTAATCAATAACGTGTTTTGAGTTTTTTTATTTATATCATAATTTTTGAGTGAATTAGATTAGTGTATATATCTACAACATGAGGAGCAATATAGAGCCAGCATATCGAATTGAAAAAGTAAAACGTTTATCCTAATGGAAATATACACGCTAACTGTTATAAGTACATCGAAATTAACATTTATATAAATTTATTTATTGTTTGAATATTTCTATTTAATGAACATAACAGATTATTAAAAAAATATCTAATGTATAATTTCAATTGATTACTTAGTAAGTATAGATATAATTGAAGTATTTTTAAAATGAGAATAATTCTTAGTCAGACATTTATTTTTTATATAACAGTTAATATATATGTAGCTTTTAAAATGTTCACAGTTATTAATATTGAAACAATATGTTCAAAATATTATGTTATTGTTATATTATATTAAAAATAATGAAAAGCATAGTAATTATACATTAACAATACTTTTTGTACTTGAAATATAAACGAAGCATTTCACAAATACACACAACTTTATGCAATTGCATATATAACTGTAAAAACATTTAAATAAATTCGGAAATGGTTTATTGATCTCTGAAATTTGAGATAAATATACCTATCTATTTTTAAATAATTGACAAAAGTTATTTATTTAAAAAATTCTTTTACTGAAAAAAAAATTAAAATCACGTGTTCTTTAAATGAATACTTGAAATTGTTTTCCATTAATATATGCACACACACATATATAAATCCGAATTATTCAGCCACAAGATAATGAATGATCCCACATTGTATGTAATGGAGAAGAATATATATATCAATGAAAACATTCCAGTATTAATTGCACTATTATTTATAAATTAATGTATCACATGTATCAGTTATCGGAGTTAAGGCAGAATAGTACACGCAAAGGAATAGGATATAATGAGCTATACGCGCATTTATTTCGTGCCTTATTAATTCTCCTCGTTTCTAACGATTTCCTTACTCTTCAGTCACTCCAAACTCACCGAAAGCTTTGATCCAGATCACCCTGGCCGATACGGATCGTGAAAAGACCTTCAAGACCACTATTGATAACAACGGCATCGCCATCCGCTGGGATCCCAAGCTCTTCCCTGCCGACACTGCAGAAGTTAATCTGACCATCTTTGGATACGCGGAAAAGGAGGGTAAAGTGAGTTTCTAGTCTGAATTCATTTTTTGTTTCATTATTAAGTAATATTTAGGCAGATTTGCTCTCACCGCCGGTGTAAAACAAGCACTGTCCATTTGAGGTGAAATGTGTAGATTTATATGTAATTTATTGAAAATAATTGGTTGTTGTGTTGGCTTTCATATTTTGTGTATTGTTGAAAATTACTTAAAGTATCTTTTTTGAGTGATTCAATTCGATATTTTGACAGCTTATATTTGGGAACAAAATAATATTAATTGAGAAACAGTAGTTTGAGCTAGTTTTGAGCGAATATTTATTTGAATAATTGCCTAATATATATCATTTTACTATATGTTATTAACATGAGTAATTTAATCGTTAATGCGTATCTGATCCAAAATCACAATTATTAATTTAAAAAAATTGATCTACTACTTTTTATGACTTCATTTAAATTTTGTTAATGAAACTTACACAGGTCTTGAAGTTCATCATTGGAAATTATTTACACTATGACAATGTATTCTATTTATTCATTATTTCGTAAGAGATAAATATCTTATTAAAAAACATTTACACTAATTGTAAAATAAGGATAAATATGGTTTAGTAATATTTGTGCTGTGACCCAGACAACAGATTAATTTCTAACAAAGTTATAAGACAATCACAGTAATACGCATCATATCATAAATAGCCGTTCACGTGAAGGTTCTTCATTTTGCTATTGTTTAACACCAATTTGCATTAATCAATCATTTTTTCAAAATTATATATCGTTTTTCGTCACTTATATGTTAAATATGTTTTATAAATTTGTGATAGGATTTTTTATATAAAATTAATAAGTATATACAAATATGCATCATTCAAAGGCTTTCTTTGTTAATGAATTACATTTTAGATAAGTTATGTAAAGTTTAAAATTAAAGTACGTTTGTGGTAAATAGCATAATTATAATATGTCGTTCTAATATCCCCTTTCAGGATAATAATTTAAAAATCAAATATCATGAAATTCTGTTAGCACTCAAATAATAGTTCATATCACAATTTATCTTATGTTTTTAATTTCCGGTTTGCATTTCAGCCCAGTCTAGTGGCCCTTGTGACCTTACCAATTGTCAATAAAGAGGGGAGCTACTTAATGGTCCAATCTAAGCTCAAGTGTGAAGTTGAAGAATGCGAGACACATCATGTTGGGTTTGTGGCGCTCAGCAATTCTGCAACAACTTCCAAGTAAAATATATCAATTTATAATGTTATTTAGCTGAATCTATGTCTAGTAAGTTTATCGTGTGTCCGTGTATGATTGAATGGAGTTTGGTGTTAAGAAACTTGAGTAAGTTGCACAATCACGTTCACCCACCGCTTACAAGACTAATTTACCTAGTTTTTGATTTTCGATTACATCATCAACAGCTAATATTGTCTTACTGAGCTGTTTTTATATATTTTTCGGTAAGAGAGAAGATAACACTTAATATAATACTAGTAACCAATACAGAAACAATAAATCAGAAGAAAAAATTGTACAATCTCATGAGTAAGTGTTCTAAGCGCTAGTTAAATCCTGACATTTCCAGATAAGATTTCGCTTACTAAGTTTGGTATGTTTTAGTTTGCTGCTTACCAAGCGTTTTATTTGCGCTAAATATACTGCATACGTATTTATTAAGTGCTTGATGAATGTTGATTCTTTCCATTTTTAATTATATACGATTGATTAATTATACGCGATAGTAAAACAATTATTTTGAAATATTTTGAAATATATATTTTTTATAATGTCAAAAATAAATAGCTATTATTTCATAGTATTGCGTACTAAAACATGTCATACATTTACATTTTATAATTATATGTTTTAACTTTACTTAATTAGCTGTACCTACAGTAGTATTTATATAACAATAGTTTGATACAGCAAAAATGAGCACCATAACATATGTTCAATCTCTGCTGTTATTTTATCGAGGGTTCCAATTATTTCATATATATAGAATAATATTGCCCAAAAGGATTTTATAGTGCATTGTACTAATTTTTGATGAAATAACTCATAATATATAAAACATTAAAATTAAATAATTTGAAAAAATATGATAACTTATAATATATATTGATTAATTTTGATGGTTTTTTTAACTTAGATATACGTAACATACATATATAATGCTTATATAGATATCATATTTTTGTTAGAGTTACCATTTTATCCAAGAGTTCAAAATGGATTGAAAAGCAGGCTTGGCGATAGGTTAGACTATGATATTTTCAAAGTGTTAATACGAATATTTGACGATACCTAATTTAATGCACTTTGGATAACATTTCAAATGAAATATTTAAAATATAATGATAAATATGTCGGAGAATATTTTAGAATATTTTATACTTTTAATACGGGTGAGGCTGCAACCAGTCTCTAGTACCTATCAAATAATAAATATGATACAATACTATTTAAGCAATCAAGTGTGCAAAACAGAGAATTTATTTATTTACAGCTCTACCTATAAATATTTGTTCTAGAACCCTTTGGTCGGATATGATGCCTCTCGGTTGGTTTGTCGCCAGCTACATGACAACAAAGATTGGTGGTGATTGGTCCGATAAGGTCTGCACAACATCCATGCCGCCAAGCAGTTTTGATTGGAGCAAGTTGACCTGTCCGTGCACTTTATCTCAGGTAAGTTAATTGGCAGGAAATCTACTGTAAACATTATAGATTCAATCGACAAATCGTTACACATTGCAAGAGCTAAAATAAAAAAAAAACTTAACATTTTTAACATTATACTAACAATACAATATGATGTAGTCAGTGATTCCAGATTACCATAGCAACCATGACGTTAAATTAATTTACAATTTATGAAATAAGAGTTTAATGACAGCATAAAAATATAATGTGTTTTTTTATGCTTTTGCAGTATTATTAAACATGTTTGTATTTATTTTATCAAGCAAAAACTTGAACGATGTTTTCTTAATAAGGTTTTCTTTTATACACCCTAACCCTATTTATACCTTTAAAGCCCCTCCCACATTTTTTCAGTGATTTTTAAATGAACAAATCGATCAATGTAATCTTCCGTGACATTTCCCAAAATAAAGTTTTACAACTTTTAACGCTGTGGTCAATAGTGTGCATCCTACAAGGGGGTCACATGCTCACATGACACTCAAGAAATGCATCCTTTTGTACTAAAAGGACTAAAACCTTTTTTTATATATAAAGTGCAAATCGCTTTTAAAATAGAGAAAAACTCGGATTCGGGTATTGATTAATTTAATTTAATAATTCTCAAAGTACAATTGAAAAAAGTTTTCCTGTAAACAAAATAGAATGAATTATTTATAATGAAAATTCATATTTTTAACCACTTCAAAATGTTTGTCAATTTTTTCAATGGAATATATTAGAAAACATTTTTGTTGAACTACACGCTAATTTTAAAAACTGTACTCTATTAGGAAGTTTAAAAATTATGGAGTGTGACTCAAAGTGCCCATCCCTCCCGCCTCGAGATATGGATGCTCAAAAAGTTTCGTAGGGTTAAGAAAAGTAAATATATGAATATCACGAAGCTGATAAAAGTATCTTTTAAGTATGATAACAACTGCATTTAGATTAATGCATTTATTAAATGGTAGTACTACTACTAATATTGAATAAAGTATTATATCATATGTATTTAGGTGTGTGTGTGTGTAATATAATAGGTGAAAAGAGATTGATATAACTGCTTTCTGTATTGTATATGAGCTTGTCAAATGTACAAAATGGGTATGAACAACTTTCAACTGACCAATCTCTCACATGATTGATTGGCTTAAAAATATATATGCTCTTGCTTTTATCTGTCCGCTACCTTGCAGGCTGAAGCAGCTATTGATGTTCTCATGGAGACGAACTATTGTCCCCGACTTCCCAGTGGTCTCTGCTCAAAGGCGACGAAGCGGCAGCGGTGCTTCATTCATATCTCCCCATAGTGAGTCAACAACAAGCAGAGTCATTAGACTCAGCAATTAGTATTGCATGTTAGAGAAGAAAGTAATCTGATTGTTGGACGCTTATCCTATTAGGATTTTGTGGGCTGATCAATGAGATGCTAGAAGTGAATGATACTTCTAAATTCAATATTCTCCACTTAAAACTGCAGTTCAAGTGTTAATTTTAATTCAGTTATTTTAATAACTATCGAAATATTGTATTATGTATATAATGTAAGTTCAATTTTGTGAAGACGATACAATTATTTTTTCAATGCAGTAAGATATATTTATAAAATGCATTTTTAGTGTTTCGAAAAATTGTGTGTAAATTATCTTTTTGTTTTTAATTTCACACAGGTAAAACAGGACGATTTTCTTTAAACCACCATTTTAAAATTATTTAGTATTCTTCTCAAATGTATATATAAATTATATAGGCCATTATTGACAGCTGTGTTTTATTACATTTACGAAAATTTTGTCGATGTGCTTTTTACAGATGTGTTTGTTCACAGATTTTACAAAATTTGACAGGTGTCACTTTTTACGAAAAATACGTCAATGCTCGTATTTGACATAAAATGATTCCGTTGCAAAAGCAAGATATTACAGAACGACCACAACTGTGATAGCCGTGATGGTCTCTAGGGATTTCAAAGCTTCAAGGTTATCTGTTGCTTAGTTACCGTCCTAATATATACTTTCTGTTCTAAGAGAAACTTCGGTAAATGTCTATCGTTGGAACTTATCGAACAGAATATATAAAGAATAAAATGCATTAATTATATACATTTTATATTTTATATTTTATATTTAAATTTTAAATATTATTTTAAATCATAATGTTATTGATTAGCTTATTGTACATTCTGTTCCCAGTTCTATAACATAATTAAAATTGAAAAGACACTACTATTGTTCAAAATGTTATTTATTTTAAGGTCCTTTTCGTGTTTTTTGGCAGAGGAAGAGGGGGTGGGTGGTATAGCAACACTGCCTACATATTAGTGCAAGGAACTTTTGTGAAAAGTAAATCAACTACATAGGAACGGGAAACAGAGTGGAGGAAGGGGTCTGCTTACCCGTTTATTTTGTTGTTCTTTCCCCTTGATGAAAAAGTAGTACTTTATTTAGAATAACCGTGTTTATTCGTTTTAATTTACATGTTCTTTGAACTGAGTTCAGTGATTCATATAGTATATGTTTAGTAATTTAGTGTATTATGCTAGTAATTTGCAAAGCATCGAATCTGACTAAAACAGTTAAGAACTTGGTCATGTTTCGGCATTCTTTTTTTACTCTATTTGAAACCGGCACAAATCGGTCATAAGCTTATACTCATCTGCGACTCATTTGTGTCTCGTCAAATGTTTAATTATTATTATTATGATTAACTGCTCGACTATATGACAGCTTTTAAGAAACTTTACGGTTTGATTAAGATTTGATTCTCTCCTATAATCGCAATGAGTTAGAATAATTAGCATACACCAAAATATTACCATTTCTAATAACATGCTACTAATTACTCTATTAAGATTTATTAATATATACACCTTTTTTTATCTAAAAACTTTTCTTTAACATTATAGAGAAAATGGAAAAGTTCGCATTCTGTTAATTTTTTGAAAGTTTGGTGTTTTATTTAAAAAATAATTCATAAAAGTCATAAATATAATTAAGTAATTCATATTAAAAAAATAATACTTTTTGTCTGACACCCTATTATCAGTAGTATAATCTTTTTTAGTGTGCATTTTGTCTATTTAAACAGCCATGTGCATGGCAGTATAGAATTTAACCAACTTAGGTATTTTACCTAATTTAATTTAATCAAAGTATTGGGCAACAATATGACTAACTCCTTTAAAAACTAGTGCATTCTAATAAAAATTTCACATTATGTAATGTATTTGCTTAAGTGACAAGGCTTATTAATTATTATTCTATGGTTTAAACTAATCGTTTCAAATATAATTGTTTTTCAATAAATCAATAATTTTAGATAAATTAAACAAAATGGTTTAAATGTTCACCAAATTACATTCAAAGTTTTATAAACACGAATATATTTATAGGTATTTTTACTCAAAATTGACTTATACTTTAACTACAGTTTGGGCGCTAATGAAAACACTGGACCGGCTTCAATATGTTGCTATGCAACAGAGGAATCCAAAGGACCACTGATTTACGGCGAAGACTTCGAGTACAAGGAGTCGGGAGATCATGGGAGCTACTCATTGGAGGCGTATTCGACGGGCGGAACTCAGTTCTTCTCTTTCTGGTACGCGGAGACGCTTCCTTTTCTCCACTGCTGTCGGTGGAACACGCTTGCGAACTCGTGTCTGAAAATCTGGAAAGTTCGCCCTTCACCCGGCTGTTCGACTTACCAGCCCGGGAAATTAGGTATGTGGAGAGTATGGAGTAGATGGGGGATATAGACATCTTACAAAAATAAATAAAGTCCATTATATAATAATGGAAGTGAACTCTGCAATGTAAAAGGGAATTGAATCCAATATATTTAATCAGACTGTACGTCTGATGAGGATATATTTCTCTTTGGTAAGGAAAACAGATGACGCTACAATAAATACCAAAGTAACAAGATAAAAATAGAAGAGTAATATCGTTTCGCCTAGACCCTTTTAATTAGTCCCGTTTTACTCAGTCTCGTTCTGCCTAGTCCCGTTTCGCTTAAACATTTTTTTCTAGTCCGTTTCGTCTAAACCTTTTTTTTTCTAGTCCGTTTCGCCTAAACCCTTTTCCCTAGTCCCGTTTCGCCTAGAACCTTTTTGCTTATTGCCGTTTTACTCAGTCTCGTTCTGCCTAGACCCTTTTTATCTAGTCCCGTTTCGCCTATACCATTCCCAATATTTGTGGATCCATTTCCAATATTCGTGGATCCAATCTCTGTTATTCGTGAGTCCATTCCGTAATATTCGTGAATCCATTACCAATATTCGTGGATCCATTCCGTAATATTCGTGAATCCATTACCAATATTCGTGGATCCATTCCCAATATTCATGGATCCATTCCCAATATTCGTGGATCCATTCCCAATATTCGTGGATCCATTCCCAATATTCGTGGATCCATTCCCAATATTCGTGAATCCATTCTGTATTATTTGTGAATCCATTCCATAATATTCGTGGATCCATTTCGCAATATCGCACTTATGAGTCAAACTTATTAGTCAAATGGGGTAAAACGGTACAAATCACAGTCGTGATACGCAAATGCCAATTGCTTTAACAATGGCTAAGCAAAAATAAAAAAAACGTCAGGGGTGTGCGCAAAAATCAATAAAATTAATGAAACGTTTTTCTTGGGCATTTTATTTTTTAAAGCTTATAAATTGTAATAAAGTTATACATTGTTAGTTGTCTTTGCTGTTTTAAATTCTAAATAAATTGCTTATTCTGAAACTTTTTAATCAATTTAATATATCGTTTGATTGCATAAATCATTGAATACCCTTTTATGTAAATGAGTCATGTAGACTCGCCAATATAAACATTCCACCAGATTACAATACACATGTTGATATAGTTAAGTGTTAACTTTTATACATATTAACTCAACGATATTATATTTTGCGTGCCTCTGATTATACTAATAACCTTTGTCTCCTCAAGGATTGTAATTTGTAATCAATACTTGCAATATTTTATCTGATCGGTCGTTGTCATCAGCCCACTTGGTGTTATCAACGTAGTAAATTTAGGCGGTGGAACATATTATTATTAATATCGTTTAAGTTAAATTTAGTGTGTGGAATTTAACACATTGTCATAATTTATGTAAGAGCTTTAGGTATAATATTAAAAATAATATTTTTTAAATATAAAAAGAAGTAATTTTGGTATAATACTGTAGCTTATAAATCTTAGTCAATATGTTATATTTTAGTTTAGAATTTATGTTATAATTATTGCTAGTATAAATACAATAAATGTTAACAAGTACTTTAAAAATATCATTTATTTGGCATTTCAAAAATATTTTTTCAAAATCCATATAATAAAAGGAAAACATTTAATTAACATATTATTATAGTGGTATATTTCAAGGCACTTTTATAAACCTTATCAAGCAAAATGTATTTACTTAAAATGATTTCATTACTTTAAAATTAGAATATAAGTAGGGGGAAGTTCGACAATTTTTAATAGATGCACATATTAAAGATTATTCACATTTTATAGATTTAAAATGCATAAAAAAAGTCTCGTAATGATTAAGTAGAGTTTTATTTAAATAATAATGTGTACTTTGCGTTTTAAACAAAATTAAATAATTGCAAAATTTATAAAGTTTCCAGTAAATATTTTATAATTGTTAATATTTTATATTTTATATTAAAAAAAAACTGGTAGCGATAGTCAAGTTACATTCAGTTATAACTGTATTTCATATGTAACAGATTTTAATGTAAATATTTAGTATGCAAATTTTTATTAAAGTGAATTAACAGAATAACAGGGTAGTCAAGAATTCCATACGATTTTCAAAAAATAATTTAACTGCAGAAAAAACGCTATTTAACATTGTAAAATAAGTCATAAACAGTAAGATAATGTAATATGCTGTTTATTATCTGTCATTTATTTAACATTGTAGAATAAGTCATAAACAGCAAGATAATGTAATATGCTATTATGTGTCATTTATTTAACATTGTAGAATAAGTCATAAACAGCAAAGATAACGTAATATGCTATTATCTGTCGTAAGGGTCAACTTGTAAACCATAGTGAGTGATGTATAATCTTAGTCTTCGAAAAGTACGATTGTTGATGGGCATTAATGCAGTCAAAGGGAAATTCCTGAAAGCTTCTTGAATAACAACTTTTAGTCTCTCTTTTGTTGGAGCTTTCGCTGCTACTATTTTTGGCTTGAGCATTCCTCAGAGCGCGTTGTCACATGAGGTCAGATCCGGGCTGCGCGGTGGCCATGGAACAAGGCCATTCTTGCCAATCCACCAATCTGGAAAGCTAGCATCAGTAACTGCCGTGTTGCGATGGCAGTGTGTACCGGTGCACCATACTGCTGGAAATGAGAGGCCCGAAAAATACCTTTCGCAGGAATAAATTCAGTTCATAGCATATGGGAATCAGCTGTCATTATTTGTTAAAATTATATTTACATATTAGCTTAAATTTTTGAAAACGATTAGCATTCAAAAAATAAAATGTATAAATGTTTAGGTTGATATATACATATTAATATAAATGTAATAATAAATACATTATAAATTATAAATTAGGAATAATGCAGATAATGTAAATTCAAATGCTAAAGAATTAACACGTATGTTATTAAGTTTGTAACAAATATCGTACATAAATGACTAGGTATATGTATTAGCATAAAAAAAGTTTAAATGAAACAAATTCACGTATAATGCTTCCTACCTATAAATTGATTATAAATGTTACAAGATTAATAAAGCAGCACATGCTTATCCTACTTAGATGGGCTTCTAAGTGGAACTGAAGAAGTCGATAATTTTTATAAATTATTTTTATCTACCAAATAATATATATTGTACACTTTATTATTAGGTATAGAATATTTTTGCTCTATTTTTTATATACTTACTATTTGCTGGTGATTAGAAAACCTATATAAGCTAGAATCATAAGGTGTAACTATATTTTATGGCATGTATAATTTATAAAAATAAAAATTCGTAGTCTATTACTGTTCAAAATACTTAAGATATGATATAATTCTAACATAATATCAGTCATTATAAGAGTATATAGTTTACATACATACATACAGTTACATAAATTTCTAAAACTGTTACATTAATTAAAAACTAATACGTGCAATTAAAATGTTTAATACATTAAGTATGTTATATTACAATTTTGCGTATTATTTTACCTTATTTATTGTCTGATTATTCTAGAAAAAACCTAAATATCGCATAAAATAACTCTTCATTTTCAGTTTTATTTTAATCTTGCAGAAATATTTATTTGTTTAAATGATTACTTTTCTTTTAATAAATATGTGTATATATTTTGATATCTCATAATTAATTAATGCTACACGATAATATGCATAAATGTGCATTTTTCACCATAATGTTATATAATGTAATGATGTTCACAAAGTAATAACAGTTGTTGAACAAATGACTGTTTTTGTTGAAATTTTTATTACTCCATATATGCATGGTTTACAGCCCAGTTAGGGCTTTACATTCATACATACATAGGGCTTTACATTCCATTTAAAAAGTGACACAATTTGTAGGAGTTTAAAAAATATAGCTGCAAAATATTCTGCCATCTGCAGAGAAAAAGTCTTTCCGGACAGATGCAATTACTAGGCTTAGGCATGGAGATAACTCGGAAATATATATTGCAAGAAACTAAGTAATGCAGGAAATATGGATAATAACATTTTACGTTCTAGTTTATATTTAATTTTAAAGCAGTAATGAATGATGTGATTTACTACCTTTACATAAAGTAACGGATATTACGTTGCGATTTTTATTTGGTTTTATATCCACAAGGGATTGTAACGATTTAATTTTAAATATAACTATAAACGAAATATACAAGACGGTTTTAAAATAAAATAATTATATCTATATTTCTAAACTTTTCTTGCTGTACAAAGAATAGTTGCAAAATTTACCTTTATAGTTGACTTTTATAAATATATGAGCTTCGACTTTATTTAGAACTTCAATATATTATACAACATTGCATTTAGTAAATTAACTATAATGTACCAAAAAAGCAATGATAGATTTTGAATTTACCTTGCTTCCCTTCCCTTAGAAACATATTTAAAAGCAATCGAAAAGTTACCACATATAAATCACACCAAGAAAATATATAGTTAGGTAATACAAATATACGGAACGGTCATTTGTTACTTTTAGATATACCAAAAGTTAACGTTCACAAATAAGGCTTTTCTATGTTTTAATACGTCAAGTAAATGAACACAATAAATTATTTAACAACGAATTAATTCTACTAAATTTATTTAGCTTTAAAAAACTAATCACAATATGAATGCAAGACAAAATCCTTGTACTTAAATGTGGAGTATGTAAAGTAATGTTATTAGAATAATCAAGCACAGAATATTATGTACAATATGTATTTACAAATAAGGATAATGTATGCATAAAATCAAACCCAGAATTTAATCCTGTGGAAATTGTTTCGTTAAGCAAATAACATTACAACTTGTACCGGGATTTAAGTACATAAATATTATCCATATACTATATTAAATCTGTTGTACAACCGTGTACGTGGTATACTCAGTAATGAGAATACAATATTTCGAGTTTGATTAATTCAAAATATATTGTTTTTGACATTTGATCGCCAAGTTTTCTTTGGCAATGTGATTTTTGTTTATATAAATCACTTTTAAACAGGAGCAGACAGAATTACGCCAATTGATTTATTCTTTAGATTCCATAGTTATTTTGAAAAATTTAAATATATGTACATAGTCCCATGCATCAAAAGATATACAAATTGGAGGGCAACCAATTGTCTACAATTGCACCCAAATTCTGATAACCAAGTAATAATTGACCTAAACTGGAATAAAATAGTTTGCATTACTTTACAGATAAAATTGAAATCACGTCAATAAAAAATAATTTTGAGTAGTTTGGAATGTTGCCATTTTGTTTTAGTTTTAGAGATAAAGTTTTACCAAACGACGCTAAATTAGCGCTAAATCGGATAAAATATTCTACTCAACAAAAGTATTTAAACTTTTATTTACAATGGTATTTTATACAACGGTGTAGATTATAATCTATAAACATATTGAACATTACTCCCTAATACATTTTTGTAGTAAATTATCTTAAATTGACTTATAATATCAAACCAAACAGAGGAGAACGAAAAAACGGCAGTTAATATTTTGAGATTTTTCATAATCATTTTTATATCATTTCACTGCACAGCGTTCAGGCATTAGCAAAAATAGTTGAAATTTGGAGGTAAAATGGACCGAAAAAGAGTTTCACCAAGGGAAATACAAACATACAAAAACCAGTAAAGGAAATAGTATTATATAAACTCCAGGTGTAAAAAAAGTCTTCAGTATTGTCTCCTGTCCTGTCTATTCTCCGGTGAAGTGTCAAGGTGCTCATAAATAAGAAATGTAACTACTGCCTGAAGTTCCCTATATATACAAAGTTAATTAAATTAAAACAATACGTTGACAGTGAGATTACGTGTAGCTTTATTGTATTTGCAAATGAAATTAATTATTTAGATTCTGGACAGATTTGCATTACAATTTTCATATGATTTTATTCGTCACAATTAAAAAATGAAATGAAACGAAATTTTTTCAAAATAGAAATACATATAATATTTGGAAGAATATTTTTAGAAAATGCTATAAAGAAAACTGTAACGAAATGTAGGTTTCTTAAACCAAAAAGGTTGATTAATCTTCACTAAGCAATGTTATTTCAAACTCAAGAATTCTTGGAACCAATCATATATAAATCCTGGTCGACTTCCGATAAAATCTTCAGAGTCAAAATCCACATTATTTTTAAAATTAGCTTGTCTTTTATTAGACAATAACATGGGATACCTAATATAAAGAACAATTATTGATAATATAGATTTTTATCACTTAAAACTTTATCTATCTTCAAAACTCAAAAGTCCTATAAAACAATGTTTAATGGAGTCCTTAGTCAAACTTCTACTTTCAAAATAATAACATAAAAAGACTACAACGACAATGTGTACGATCCTTCTTCTAAAGTCATGAAATAAATACGACATCGTTACACGTTTACGTGAAAAACTATTGGTAAATAGGCGAATCGCAAAACTGCGTATTTTTATTAATTGCATAATACACAGAACGAAAAGATTCATCTTATTTCTAAAACTGATTTAAATTTATATTTGTTTGAATCAATTAATGTAAATAAGCATGTACATCGATTGGATTTGATTGATTTGTTTTTAATACTTTCTGATTTAATCAATGCTATATTCAAATATTGTTATAATTAATGCTTTACTAAATATTATTTCAAATATTTCACTTATTGACTTGTTTTTATTCAAATTTCTATTTAAATAGTTGCATCTCAGATTGACAAGCTTCACAATTCGGTATAAGATTTTATTATTCAGATGATACTCTTATTGTCTTTAAATTGTATTCACTATAAAAATATATTCTAAATAAAAATAACAATAAAAATAGCTTGTTTTCTTTAAAGAAATGTTTTCTCACTAAAAAAATATAGTGTCGCACATTATAAAAATATAGTACAAAAAAATAACACATAAAAATATAATAAAAAAATCTGAAATAAAATATACTGTACATCTTGGTGATTAAAAATACTGAAAGACGATTTTAACATATATAATCAAACTAAAATTCTACTTTTCTGATTTCTATATTGTCTCAAGTAAGTAAGAAGGCTGGATGTGTCAAGTTAAATTTTTAATATGAAATATTTTGCTGAATACCCTCAATTTAAATGTCAGATGTTTATAATATCGCGCGCTGTCTTGAAATATTTTTCTATTTATCGAGAGACGAGAAACTAACTCAGACATGGCAGTGAAAATGTAGGTTTCTTATTTCTTTATTGATTCTTTATCGGTGCCTTCTCTCCCCTCAATACAGCCTCGGTATTTGGAGATCCTCATTTCATAAGTCTCGCGGGAAACTTCAGCTTCACATTTAACGGTAAGGGTGAGTACTGGCTTCTTAAAGACCGCCGGGCCGTTGATAAATTTCGGATCCAAGTCCGACTTCTGGAACCCTCGCTGAAACCACACGCAACCCTAGTCACAAGTGTGGCTTTCCAAGTAGCAAAGGACAGTCCTAAGTACCAACTGACGGCCAAAGATGGTGGGATGACGGGTGTTGACTTCTGGAGCTTCAGGCAGAACGAAAAAGAAATGGACTTTAGCGAAACCGATAAAGGTGATGAATGAAACAGATATTGACTTATTTATATTATACATGTTTAATATACTTTATTGTCGATCATGTAAAGAAACAAATCGATTTAAGATAAAATTGATTTGCCCTTTTGATTGCAAAAAAATGACAATAATATATATTTCTAAATTGTAAAGTAAGATGCTTCCAATTAGAATTAAATTAAGAATACTTGCCAAATTCCCAATTTTAGTTCACTTAAAAAAACACAGTAGGTTTTAGTTATAAATAGTAACGATGGTTGAATAATTATTAGTACCTGCACTACAAATATTTGTGTCAAAAAGTTGACTACTATACGGTTACCGCGCATCACCTCCATTCATAAGAATGTGTTTGTTTCCAAGAAATTAGCTAATTATATAATATAGTGGATTTAAACTTAATACTTTTGTGGTTTTAAAAAGTGCTTAAAACTTTATATACGCAGAAAGTGTAGAACATATCGTAACAAGCGTGTTAAAATGACATTGGACGTTATAATTCCAACGTGCCATATAATTAGTTTGTAAACCAATCTATTTTTGGCATAGCATAATATGCTACGTTAAATAAGTTGCCTTCTAAAAATGTTTAAAAGTAAGCCACAAAAGAAAATTCCAAGCACTGTTTGACGGTTTAAAGGGGACAGTGTTATTATTCAAATAAAAACGTGTTTTTTTTAACTTATTATTGTTTATTTAGATACGTACAGGTTACCTCAAAACGCATCAATCGTGTTTGCATTTTTTAAGGCTTTTAGAGAGCTAAATTAATATTTTTTGAATTTGCACATTGAATACGACATTGAAGTGATAATTAGTATTACTCGTGCATTGCTTATTCTTATTTGTCTTGCGATTCTACCGCATAGTTTAAATCAAAATCGTGCTTAGAGATCGTGTTTCCAATTCAGTAATAATTTAAAAATTGAAAGAATTATTTTTGCTTCATAAATATATAAATTTATTACAATTCTAAGATGCATTGTGTGAAAAGTTATAACTCTATATACCATCAATATTCCCATTTCAAGTATTATTATATTTTCTTTATTTGATAGTATGTATATTTTTTATACAAATGGAACAATATATTTTACAATAAATAATCAAAATTCGTATGTCAAATTTACGCACAAAACCACAATTTTATTTATTCTACATATCTATATGCAGAAATACAACAATACAACAATACAAATGTAAATATATTATCTAGTCTGGTATTACAGATAACGCTCTCTTATAAATAATATGCCTTGATCTTAATCGGATAGTTTTTTATTAATGTTACATAAAATTGAATAACAATTCTGTATTGACAAGTAGATGTCAAGTTAAAAAATATATACATACACGATTATATAACTTTTATATAATTAGACGTAGGTATCTGCGCAAAAATTTGAGTTTTTAATTTTTATGAGACGAATGTTTAATTACTTATTCCAATTAATGTTCCTTACTTTCTGGAACAAATTATATTACAAATTGTCTCACATAATTTACTTTTGTAAATCTTCTATCTGTTTCGTCCAGTTTTTAAATCTACTTTTCAATCAATCATGTACAGTTCTATTGTTACTACCGAGCTAAGAAATAAATAATGTATGTGTTCAGTTTTGTAATTCATTGATGACACTCGTATTAAACTTTTCAATTTGTATGTATAAAGCACAAAGAGCTATAAAAGATATATGTTGCAATATTGATTACGTTATTAGACAATATGTAGTTTAGTGATTGACAGATATTAAATAAGGATTAGGTATTCCACTTGATTATATATTCATATTTTATATTTTATTCTCACATTTATTCAACTAGTATTATTATTTTTCACTTATATTCTTGTACATCAATTCATTTACTAATTTACTATCAAAATGCATTACTATTATGAGAGCATATATTTAATATGTAAATTAAAGACATGTACTTAAATTGGTTTATATTGGCTTATTTAATTGGGGATTAACAGTGGCTTAATAGTGGTCAACAGTGGGTTTAAAATTCGTTTAAAGTTATTTAACAGATTTTTAAATATTGTTTAACAGTTTTTTAAGTGGCTTAATTATGATTTTAACAATGGTTTGACAGAGGTTTTAACAAAAATTTAACAGTAGTTTTAACAGTGTTTAAATGTTTTTTATCAGATATTAAACTATGGTGTACTAGTGGTTTAGCAGTTGTTTAACAGTGGTTTAACAATAGTTTAAAAGCGTTTTAATAATTGTTTCAACAATGACTTAACAGTATATTTACAATGGTTTAACAGTACTTTTACAGTTTTTTTAATAGTAATTAGTTTGATATTTAGTTAATAGTTTAGCAATAATTAGTTTATTAAGTTGCTTTAACTTAGGTTTAACAGTGTTTTGTTTAACATAAAAAATAAATAGTATCTAACTGCATTCTGTTGAACAAACATAAATATAATTTCATTTACGCAACTAAATTTATCGCAACTAGATCTAACACGAACGTAAATATAATTTCATTTATGTTAGACCTAGTTACGATAATTTTTTTATTTTCAGCCAAAAATTTACGCACATTCTAGTTTTTGTAAGAATGGTGAAATCATTATGCAGTATTTTGGAGATTTACGTATATGCAATTAATAGATAAATATGTGTCGATTTCGTTTGAAGTGCTATCCAATTTGTTATAATTTAACATAAAAATCATATTTTTCTAAGTAAAAAAATTATTACAAAACACTCCATGATTAAAGCAAAGTCTTGCTATTGGTATATTTTATGTGAAAGGTAATACACAGTATTATATTTTTAGTAATGAAAGATTCAATAAATTTAAATAAGGGTAATAATTCAACCATTTTATGAATAAAGCTAAATACACATGTTATAATTTTTATGTATGTTTAATATTTATAACAAAACGCTATTTTTATAAAATCAAGAATAACGTGTTGTGTTTATAATTATTTTGCCTATATTTACAATAATAATTTACCAGAAAATGTGTTTTTAATCAATAATGGGCATTATGCAATTTTTTTTTGTTTATTATTCAGATGTTCAAGTGATTCCTTCGACCAAACCTGATACTACAGAGATTCTTATTCACATCCGCCAATCCAATGAGGAGCAAATAAGTATTATAGCAACGGGGTATGTACAATTTCTGCCATTATAATAGTTCTGCGTTTTTATCTACAGTTAATTCCAAATATGGGGGTCATTTATAAAATATAAATATTATTTCAATTAAATCATACAAGAATGTAAAGTTTTCTGCTAACTTTATCTGCACTGACTCTTTATTGTCTATCTTGACTTTATTCTCTAAAATATTATGCGTAATTTATTCACAACTTTTATGAAGTAAGTATATGACTTTCAAAAAAAATGAAATGTTCTTAATTTTTTATTATATTTATACCAAAATGTACATTGATAGTTTAAAAATTATATTTTCAATAAGTGGTAAGGCATGAGATTTATATCTTAAAATTAGCTTTTGTGATACGAATATTTTTCACGGAGTTAACCTTCCACACGTTTGATCGATCTCTTAATTAAGATAATTTAAAGTAAGTGATTAAAATAGATTTTACTCCATATTTGTATAATCCTCCGTGGATCATAATTTGGTTGTTCATTTGATTGAATATCAGCTATAATAAATTCAATGGGAAATTGTATTACATAATTGTCAGCGCAGAATAAAAAGATAAATTACATTGTCAGATGGAATTGATAGATAACCGTCTTTGTGTATCATTGGTAAACTGTTGATGCAAACAAGGTACAAAATGGAATAAAAGATTTATAAAATTATACGCTCATGAAATAGACACAACTTACTAAGGCCCTTCAAACCAACAAATAAACGTACCCGTACATACTTATAGTATCAGTAAATAACTTTGTTCTGTATATCAAATAGTACAATCTATCTCCAAGGATTTATAAATATTATGTTTACAACGAGATAAACTAAACTTATAAATTATTGTTTTAATCAATTAAAATTAAAATGTTCTGCTTTTTAGAAAATGAAAATACCTGCGATTTTTACTTTTTCAAATATGTATTATTTTCTTTTTTATAAATGAGTTTATAAATAAAATTCTATTGAATTTGTTGCACGAATATATTTTAATTGACATTGCTATATAACTCTTCACATGTATCTGTATACATGAAATATACAGAATAATATCTTTTAAATTTACAATTTCAGGAAAACATTCATGTCGCATGGTTACATGAATCTTCAGGTTGGGTTAACATCGGCCCTGAAGGTAGGGAAAAAACTCAAGTTCTGATTTTATATTTATATATATTGATGTATATCTTATTGATATATATATATATATATACATGTATATTGATTAACATGTTTTATACGTGAGAAAGAGTTCCAATCGTTTACTTTAAAAAACCATAATATTATATAGAAATCTTTGTGCAGCTGAATTTTATTCCGCAATTGCTTAATTAATATCCACTGACATTGCCTTACAATTATCTATGAATAAGTAGTTTACCAAATGATATCTAAATCGATAATAATATTTCACCCTGTTTTGTAGAAAGAGTTAACAAGACAGTATTCAAATTAATTACAGCATAAAAAAGTAGGTGGCGAACATAAATAATGATTAAAATCGAGCGTTTGGTCTACAGATATAACTGACTTAGAAAATGGCAGTTTTTTCAGAATAGATTTGTAAGACAGCAGAGCATATTTTTAAGCGTGTTCTGAACAAAAATAATTGTACTGACGCTTGATAACTTTTAGTGTCATTATAACAAAATATCTGAAATTTTATTTTAATATATGTTATTGGTATATAAAACAGATCACCGCATGTTCATCTGTAATTTATATTAATTTGTGGAAACTTTTCATTAAAATAAATTAAATTAAAAAATATTTCTTCTCCATCAAAGGTAGATACCTACTTCTTTTATGCCTCTCAATATATGTCATTTTCAAACCATAATTCTGTAGAGAAAATATTTTCAAAATACCACAAACCACGTTAAGCATGTGATTGCAAACCTTTCTTTGGCAACAATTTGGTGACAACTTTTGAATTTGTAATGAGAAATTTTGTTTAAGTTTAGACTCTTACTCTTTTATAGGATAGAATGATTCTAATTCTTAATTCAATACAACTGCTAATAATAATATTTTTGTTTTCCAGGATCAGACAGACGGTCTGTTGCTTACTTCGTCAGACGCTACTAGCTTCTCCACACACGAAGAAGAGGAGAAATTTTTTAATGAAACAAACAAATGTGGGTGTGACATATTTGTTATTAATGTATAAATATGTTGTATATGGTGTATAAATATATATCTTCAATGCGAAATACAAAATACATTGTTGTTAGTATTATCTCCCGTTATCGTATTGAGCATAAAATTCCATCAGTTTTCGAAAAATATGTTTATTTTTAATATGGCGGACCAAAGGGTTCACACACGAATACCCCTCTTTTGAAATGAATACATTTAATAATAAATTAATACGTTTAATAATAAATGCATCCATTTAATAATAAATAAATAAGTTTAATAATAAATGCATCCATTTAATAATAAATAAATAAGTTTCATAATAAATGAATCCATTTAATAATTCATGTATTCACTTAATAATAAATAAATAGGTATAATAATAAATGAATTCACTTAATAATAAATTAATACGTTTAATAATAAATTAATCCATTTAATAATAAATTAATACGTTTAATAATGAATTAATCCATTTAATAATTCATGTATTCATTTAATAATACATGAATGCGTTTAATAATAAATTAATCCATTTAATAATTCATGTATTCATTTAATAATAATATAATACGTATAATAATAAATTAATTCATTCAATAATAAATTAATACGTTTAATAATAAATGAATCCATTTAATAATAAATTAATACATTTAATAATAAATTAATCCATTTAATAATTCATGTATTCATTTAATAATAAATGAATCCATTTAATTTAAAGTGAAAACGTTAAATAATAAATGTATGTATTTAATATTAAATGTATTCATTTAAAAAAAGAGGTATACGTGTGTGAATCATTTGGTCCGCCATGATGTATAACCGTCACGTAGTTAAACTTAAGTATACAACAAAATGGCAATATTGATTAATATCTTACTTACAAATATAAATGTTTAATCCCAAATAATTCAATATGATATGTCTATTACACAGGCGTGTAATAATACACAAGCCATGTTGTCTTACAGTTGTATTTTGCTTTCGACTAGGACTGGTTTACTTGACATTCGTGCACAGTATAGAAATTAATTAAAAACCAGTAAATATATACGTAGGAAAGGTTTCCTAAAACTCACGATACATCGATTATTCGAACAACTATATTGAAGAATGGTTTACACTTTCAGAATATCCAGAATATTTTACTAATAAATTTGTGATAATGTCTCGACAAGATACGCTTGTATCAAGTACTATTTTTTATTTAAAAATTAATTATCGTTGTATCTCACCAACTTTTACCTTAAGTTTATTTAAATAAGAATGTTATGGGCTTTATTATTTATATATGTTAACATAACAATTTATTTTATCATTTAAATTGTTAGATGCCGTGCGTTTCTATTAAGGACGTCTAGGCACATTTTCTTCTATAGTCAATTTCTGGTTCATTTCTACGGTTCGATTCATTTCATATATCAATAATAACTACGTCGTATTATTGCTATCCATAGCGGGGGCGGGAAGACTTTAAGTGCGCAATAGTGAATATAAGTGCTAAAAGTTATAAACAATTATTTTTGAATAAATAAATGAAGCAATATATGCTTCTAAAATAATTGTTTATAACTTTTAGCACTATATTCACTATCGCGCACTTAAAGGGGCGGTCAAGTCACCATAAACATTTGATGTGGTGTCTAAAATGAACAAAACATTTTTTTGTATATATAAAAAATGTTTATTTCTCCTAAAATGGACAAGATTCTGATCATGTACTGCTCGAATTTTTTTTTCAATGTAATAATTCACGAAAAACTGTAAAAATAAGTTTTCTTAAAAAAAAATTCAAAATTTAATTAATTTTTTAGTTACAAAATATCGTTCCGATTTACTTTTGATATATACATTATTTTTGACCTATTTTAATGAAACATTTACAAAAACATTTTCATATTCTAAATCCTACTCTAGTTTTCCCTGCGGGACATGGAAGTGCAAAAGAGAATTATGGATAGAATTAAAACAATCAATAAAATGAGAACTTGCTACAATAAAAGTGTTTTGTAATGTCATGGTGACTTTATAGCTAGCTAACATTTTAATGAAACACATTTATGGAAATTTGTAAATTAACAATACTTTGTTACATCAAATTAGTTTACCTCTTATTCCTAATATTTTGAAGAAATTATGCACATGTATGACTATTGGATAATCTATTACGTATTGTATACGTATTCGTCATAGTCGCTTGTGTCTAATTCATGGTTAACGAGTAATGTTATATTGTTTAACGACCAAATTTTACATGCAATACTAAACTTTCCGTCCACTTCAGTGAGAATCATTGAGACAGAGAGCATTTTCTTCTATGGCTCTAAAAACTACAACGACATCAACAAAAAGAACTTTAAACCCAAGTTCAACGTAAATGCTACTGCGGACATAATAAGTCATTGTGCCGGGAACAAGTTCTGCGAATATGACGCAACAGTTCTAGAAGACAAAGCAATGGGTTCGGAAACGAAAGTAACAATGGAGAAATTTGACGTACTAAATGCGGGAATTACAATTAACGGTAATAATCAAGTGTTTCAAAAAATAATTCTATTTGATCTGCTCAAAGAAAACTACTTTGCTTGTTTTATTGCTTAGTTTTGCCCTAAATTTCGGAGTTTTTTTGTGTTGAACAAAATTTTAATTTAATCTTGTTAAATATATTGCGTGGACATTGTAAATAATTGTTCCGTTATAGAATGACATTACTATTTTTCAATACTTATTTTAGTTTGTATGTTAAATTCAAATAAAACATTTTGATTTAATCATCTATCCTAGAAAATTTGACGGATATAATATCTAAAAATAGCCGTTATTTTTTAATACATCAAATATGAATCTTCGTCAAATTGCACGGTTCCCCGAAATGTTCGGATCGTTGAAGTGTATAGATCGGCGAGATATACGGTTCCCGAAATGTTTGGATCGTTGAAGTGTATAGATCGGCGAGATATACGGTTTCGAGAAATATTGGATTCTGAGAAATTCACGGTTCGTTTCAGCGCATGGTTCGTCGAAATACACAGTTCGTCGAAGTGTATGGTCTAGCGAAATTCACAGTTCGTTGCAGCGCATGGTTCAGCGAAATATATGTACAGTCCGCCGAAAACATGATTCGTAAAAAAACACGGTTGGGTGAATGTGGCTATATGCAACTCTGCCGCAACATCCATGGTTAGTTAAAATGCACCTTTGAGTGAAAGTTAGCGAAATGCGGGGATGGGCATGGTTCAGTTTAAATTTAAGATGCAAGCTAAAAAATTATAAATTTGTATATAAAAATATAAAATAATACTCGTAAATGAATTAACGTTTGACTATTGATAACTGTTAAATTTACTTTTCTATTAAGTTACATGGATTAAGTTAGATAACCAACTGTATTAGATTATTCTATTAGTAAATGCACTCCGACAATTCGCGTAGTGCATTTGAATGACAGAATGAATAATTTAAACTTGTTGGACGCTGAGATTCAATTTATTTCTGCTATAAATGAAAAAAATGAACAGAACAAAAATGATATTTAATAGGTTAACATCAAAGAAGAGATGGGACTCTCTTTATACAAAATATGTCAGACTTCCCCTTTTGATTAAAAACGTTTTAAGTACAACGAAAAGGAGTTGTTAAAATTCATACTATATGGTCAGGACTTTGAAAGTATCAGCAAGATCTACAATGTAGGATGATGACTGTTCAATGAAATATCTTTATTATACTATTCTATCCTCAAGTGTGGAACAAATACACCTACGCTAAAAGCCATTGAGCTTCCCCAAATCCAATTAGTCTTTCTTTCATGCTGTTGTCACTCTTAGTCTAATCCGTCTGTTCTAGTGTTTCGTACATTTCTAGGGTGTTGTCACTCTTAGTCTAATCCGTCTGTTCTAGTGTTTCGTACATTTCTAGGGTGTTGTCACCTTTTTGAGTGCTGCACAATAATGAATATAGCGGTTCCAATCCGGACTACTTACTCCTGGATTTAGCTGGTAATGCGTCTAACACATTCATGTCTGTAATTTATATTATAATATATCCTGCAAGGATATACATTAGTATATCCTTTCATTATAACGTTATACTGCCCATAGAGTACACGTAAAGAAACGACTCATGTGCTTTGAATGTACACATTTTAAAAATATATATTAAAATTCATCCAATAAATTAAGATTTCATTTCTTATATTTATTTGTAATTTCTACGAAAACTAAAAAAAATATTTTTGTACAACTACTCGTCTACTCCTGCTTGTGAGTAGTATAATGATAATAAATATTTGTTTTATGCATAACTAAATAGATAAAACAGAA
>JAYRBW010125123.1:0-16612 GCA_036023295.1 Invenusta paracnida | reverse complement strand
ACATATTTTTGTTATATATTCTGATTTCATCATATTCAAAATTTTCATTTGTACATTAACTTTCAAACCTGTACATATATATGTACTTTTATTGTAAATTAAAAAATACTAATATGCTTGGATATATATTTCAATTTTCTATGCTTGTATCATTAATAAATATAGTTTCTGTTTTATTTATTTAGTTATGCATAAAACAAATATGTATTAACATTATACTACTCACAAGCAGGGATAGACGAGCAGTAGCACAAAAATATTTTTTTAGTTTTCGTTGAAATTACAAATAATTATAAGAAATGAAATATACAATTGATTATGAATTTTAATATATATTTTTAAAATGTATACATTAAAAAAAAATGAGTCACTTCTCTATGTGTACTTACTCTATGACATAAATATTGTATTTTTATATTAAAAGCTGCGTTCATTGCACTACATATTTTTGTAGTGCAGCGTTCATTTGAGATGAAAAAAAATTAATGTATCAGATTTTAAAGACGCGTTTACTCAATTAGTATGAAAAATAGACAAGGACTTCTATTATATAACAGAAAGTTGCTTTTGTTGATGGCGACAATGGAGTCATAGCATAGTTTACTGTTTGAACTCCTTCACTGTCCTTGGATTCTTGTAGAAATAGGAGGGGGATTCAACTGCCCGAAAGTTTTGAGTCTTTTGGGTATGAGACTATAAAGTAATCTTGCAATCAGTGCTGCACCGTGCCATGAGGCAAAATTGGCGAGTTTTATTTTCGACGAAGAATTTAGCTCCATAACTTTACAGTTTGTGGTGGTGCCCACATCTGAGTTAGACGAAATTAGTTACATTTTTTCGGTTCTTGGCCCATCTTCCTTTCTTTGTAAGTGATCTTCAGTAGATGGTGAGTCGTTTCTTAGTCATTTACCATTCTTCTGTTAAATAGGTTCACAATTGTGTCATACGAAATGGACTTGAACTGTTCTAGGTTTGGATCGTTGCATGCACGTTTGGCCTCTAGGTCGACTGCTTCATTCCCTATGATATTGACGTGTTCAGGGATCCATTGGAGTTGTATAGAATGTGGCTAGTTAATCTCGGATCTGGTCTATGTTGGTATCTTACTTTCCTGGTCTTACGCTAATAACCGTAATCAGTGCCCTGTCTGTACATATTAAAGTTTTCACAGTTATCCTGTTTGGCTGGAGCCATTCAAGTGTCATCTTTAACAGTTGCTGTTATATAGAAGTTCTTACAAAGAAATAGCGATACTAACAATTTATTTATTTTTCTTCTCTGCCTTTTACTATATGTGCAATCTAAACCATACAGATCAGATTATTGTTGGGGTCGCCTTATTAACCTAATCTTAATAATCCGATGTCTATGATCTAAACGAAATCCATTATACTAGTAAGCCATAGATAATCGTGAGAGGCAAAATAATTTGAATACAGCTGAATTTGTATCACTATTGAAAAGATTTAAATCGCAGAAAACCAATTTGCAGAGGATACCATTTTAATAGTGTTTTAAAACAATTTAAAAACAGGATATCTTAAAATTACACGAATTAAATTAATTAGAGTTAACACAATACATCGAAGAAACATTATATTAAATTACTCGACTGTTTTATTTTATGTTATAAATTGAAAAAGTAAAATTAACACAGATTAACGGTATATTCTATAAATTATACTTAAAATATGTCAAGTATAATAAATAGGTTAAATATGTAGATAAAAGTAGTTTTAATAGTATTGTCTACAGCATAAAGTATTGATAGATAGAATTGCAACTCTTCTTGATTATTGAAACAGTTTTATATTACTATTTTTACGCTAAAAGTTTTGTAAAAAAATACTTCAAATATATAAATGTAGTTAGCTATATTTTATAGATTCGTGTGGCATATAAAAATTTTATAAATCTCGATAATTATCTAAAAATTATAAAAATAATAATAGTTATTTCTTACCCATTTATGCAAACTGCATTAAAATACTACGATTTTCTATCAACAAAAATGTACAAAGCGATGCATATGAAAACAATTAAAGTCAAAACTCGTTTATGTGTACAACCATTTGTAAATGAAGTAATCTAATTTACATTTTGTGAAAGTGGACTAGGTTTTAGTACTTAAATAATTGATAAATTTAAATATTTTTTTTTTACTATTATGACCATAGAATAATAATACATAGTTTCAACTCTAGTCAATTATTCATGTAGTTTAATACTACTATTCGCCTACCCGAAAACTTATGTAAAATAATGTTTTAAAAGCTGAAAGCAGTGAAACAGTTTATGTAATAAAACAATTTTAGATATACAGAAAATATATTATATTTTACAGACAACTTACGTATGGTAACATTATATGAATTTATATATTTGCTCTTAACATTAATTTAATATAAATATTTAATATTACTTTTAACATGTCATACATTCACATAAGTTTTTTTAAATAAAACGATTTTCTAATGAAAAAATTTACAGGTCAACGACGTATTGAAATGAATAGTCTAATAGTAACGACATTAGGCTCCAAATCGATCAAAATTGCGCAAGACACATTCCTTCCAACGACAGTTACACTATCATTTTTCATTAAACGCCCTGAATTCGACTTTTCTTAGTTAATAGTACCCTGCGATTAGTAATAAGATTATATAACGTTAACAGACATACATTTATTATGTCTAAATTTAAAGAAATATATCAATTGATAAGAAATCCCATGATTTCTCTGGCAAATAATTATATTTGACAGCAAATATAAAAATAAAGTGCTTATATTAAAACAAGACATAAAAAGCAGAATACCTAATTATATTTTAATTTTATATGAATAATATTAATACAGACATAGATTTATTTTCTGGTTTAGTTAAAATTCACTGTTAAAAGTAAATACTTTAATTATGTTGCATACATGTTAGCAATATATATATTAACGAATTAGTTTTACGTACAATAAATAGTTTTAACAGATATTGATAAATATAGTTCTAATGTTTATATTATGTATAAAAATTATGAAGTATTTACACATTATGGTTAAAGTGGGTTAGACTCTATAAAGCTTAAATAATTGCTAAAATTAAAACATTAAACACATTTCTTACCTATGACAGTAGGCTCTAAATCGATAAAAACTGCTCGAGGCACATGCTTTCCAGCGCCAGTTTCACTAAAGAAAGTGTTAAAAGAACTGTCAGAACCTCCAATGGTCTTGTCGCTAGGCATTTGGCCATCCGGTTGGATTCCATGCTCCAGACAATACAACTCCCAGCAGGCATTTCCGATCTGGACACCGGCCTGACCAATATGAAGGCTGATGCATTCCCGCTAAAAAATAGAAAACCGGTGATTTAGATTGGTATATTATCATTAGTTTTAACCACAGACTTAAATATAGAAGTCTGTGGTTTTAACAGTACCTAATTGAGAATAATTTCAAACAAATCATCGTAATAAATTAAACATTTTAGTAAATAATAATATATATTATATAGTAATATTTATTTACTAAATAATAGGTATATAAAGTATAAACAAACAACATTAATAGTAAAAACATACCATTTTAGATACAATTGTCTGTGATCACCGAAGAATATGACAACTGTTACAATAATGATTTTCCACGCAGTAAAAATAATTTGAAAGTAATCTATAAAGAAGCAGTGATTGGCTAATATGACTCATTTAAATCTAATGCAATATCGATCGGCGCAGTTTGTGAACAGCGAATCAATGTGATTACATCCACTGAATCAATGGAAATGCAAAAAATATTTATTTTAAATTTAAGGAAATTATAAATAATAATTAATTAAATAAGACAAAAGCTGAATAAAATGAGTAATGTATTGGCGAATTTTCGTATCACACTTTATCAAGCCACAAATAATAAGAAATTATAAATGGCTAATTAAACTACTTTTATTTTATTAGTAGCAAATATATATTTTTTTATATTTTACAAAGAGATCGACAAAACTAATTAAATGATTAATACAGTTGATTGCTTCACTCTTTATCGGGATATAATTATATCTAAACAAAAACGACCGCGTCGCAAAAATGAAAGTGAAGAACCGAGCTCCTCAAACTTAAAACGTTGAAAGGATATTGATGATATGAAGTTCAGCCATTAAAGAAATTAATATAAAAAAGCGCCTAGATTTAAAAATCAAAAATCAAAAAGTTTAAATGATATTGATGATCATAGTACAGCGATCGAAAAAATTGATATAAACATGACACCACAGGGCCGGCGCTGCCGGGGGAAGGGGGGACAGGGTAGGCATGTGCCCCCCAAAAAATTTCTGTTTTACCCTTTTGATTATGTAGGTGCCCCTTCTGACAATGCAACCCGTGCCTGCTGACTATATTTAGGTGCACCTTCAATCTTATGTTTTAAAGTTAGTACCTCTGATTGCACTGTGTGTGACTTATAAACAACTAAAGGTGCCACGTCACGTGTTGTTAAATAATTCAGCGTTTCATTTTTCATTTTGGCAACATTGATATAAGTGCCTTTTCCAACTTTGCCCCCCAATCGAAAATTGCCAGCGCCGGGCTTGCACCAAGATTAAATTGCTACAATACTTTCTGTTTAAAATTCATAAACGTATAAATCAATATGGAACATAAGTATACATCTAAACTGAAATATTTATAAAAATATGACAAAAATTTTTAACATTTTTGGCAATGGAACATTTTTACCAAAGCAATGAAACCGACAAGAATGCAAAAGAAGTTGTATATTAAGTAAGCTAATTTGTATAACATAATACAATAATATAATTTATACCAATGCCATAATTTTTTAAATAATTTTTGCTGTCATATATTTTTAGGAATTTTCAGTTTGGACGTATACTCATATGTTTCATATTGATTTATATGTCTATGCATTTTAAACAGAATGTTTTGTAACAATTATATCTTGGCGCCATGTTTATATCAATTTGTTCGATAGCTGAGTACTATCTGTATCATCAATATAATTTTAACTTTTTGTTTTTTAAATCTTGGCGTCCTTTTTTGTAAAATTTTTTTAAATTGCTGTACTTTATATTATCAATATCATTTCAACCTCTTTAGTTTGAGGAGCTCGGTTCTTGGCTTTCATTTTTGCGACGCGGTCGTTTTTGTTTAGATTTAAATAACAAGAAGAAAGATTTTTTCATCGAATTTGACCACTTTTAAAAAGTATTTAGAAAACCTTTTAAAAGTTCATATTAGATGCATTTTGTTCCTTAGCGCTGATACCAAAAAATGTGCCTTTGGTGCATTCTAGTCCGATTTATTAGCGGTCAAAAATAGGCCTATTCTCCTTCGCATTAATAACTAGAGCTGTTAGCATCTCTCAAGCTAATTGCTTACGCTCTTGTTCTTGGCTGTACGATGCTACCGCATCGTCTAATTTTTATTATTTTTATTTTCATCAGCCAAGTTGATTGATATTGACGGTTTAGCGGAAAATACATTTTCTACATAAAATTGATCTTTATAGGTTAATCGCTGGAATTCTATCAATAAATGCAGTACAACAGTCTTACTTACCAATATCAACGAAATAGAGCCGCAGATTTATTTAAGTTAAAATAAAACTAACTTATACACGTTAAATAGAAAATCATATGAGATTATAAATCAAAATGTAACTATTTCGAAAACGAACAATTTCGATATGGAAGGATATGTTTAGGTTTTATTTTGTTAAAATGCTTAATTTCCATATTCAAGCGTTTTAACTAAAATCTAAAAAATTGCGTATAACTCATACTACATGTATTTAAAAAGATATAATTCCTTTGAAATTTAATCATGATATGAGAAAAATCAAAATGTACTATTTCAGAATTTTATAAATAAATAAATTATTATTATTTAAATTGTATACATGAAATTATATTAATATTGAAATATAAAAAAATGAATTGATATCTAAAAGGACGACCACATATATATATATATATATTGAGTTTTCCGCCATTTTAACATGACATAAGTTATTAATATATTATATTAATATTTTTAATTAAATCCTTTAAATAGGTGTCATTTTAAAACTTAAGCTTTTTAAAATAAGATTTATCTGATAATAAGTAAAAAAATTATTTTAATAAAAGGTTGTAATTACAATATATTCTTAATACTGATTCAGTTAAGGTACATAAATTATCTTTTGTTATTGCACTTAATATAGCACTATTATATATGTTTATGTGGTTGACTGGATAGCATAATAAGCTTGTAGGTAATCCTGGATGACATTAATCATGCAACCTTGTATAACATGAACTATAACACACATTTTATATGTATTATATAGTTATATAATTAAGCTACCATATTATTAAATATAGAAATAACATTAACCACTTTGACAATGAGGATCAAAAATATAGATTAACAAAAACATAAATAATTACTTATGAAAGGATGATATGCTTATACTCTATTTTGAGGAGTATTTCAATTCCTGCAAGAGATTTCATCACAAGATTTCAATTTCGCCTTTTTTATTTTTCCCCGCTAACAAAAAACCCCTATTGACACGCAATTTTAAAAATTGAGGTTATAGTTATTTAAGTTTATCTATTTCTATAGACTGAATAGTCAAAATCATGATTAATTACTCTATGATCTTATTTCTCCCGGATGAATTGGGACATATAGGAGTAATAAACTGCAGCGAGGATCAATGATAATATATATTAATAGTTATTATAATATATGTATAATATTATATAGAATATATAATAATAATAATATTAATAGTTATACTTAATAATTAGAAAATATAATATACTATATTAGTTATTATCTATATTTATTATCTTTGGCGAGAACTACGTAATATATACAGGGCCTGAGGAAGGGCTGGGGATGCATTGGGTGCAAACGCACCCTCTTTGAGGAAGGCTAACATCCGACCTAAAGAACATGAACGCCCCTAACGAATTTGAACGATCCAGGCTGTTACTTGTTTTTGTAAGGAATTTTACAATAATATATCTTTAATATTTTTTGTTTTTGTCGAACCTCATAATTTATGGCATAGATATCTTCTTAAAACAATATATAATTTTTTAATTCATAAGATTCTCTACAAAAACATTCAAGATTCTAAAAACGATTTATTAGTACAGTAATGGGGAAAACCTGTATATATGTGTATTTTATATACAATTTGTCAAAAGGTACCTACTAAATTTCGTACCTTTTTATATGACACATACACTTAACGAGTGGACTCCCCTTTAAGTGTTTTTTAATACACGGCTTATTTAAGTCTATAACTCATAAATATCTTGTTATCACGGTCTAATTTATTATATTTAATTGTCAGAAGATATTCAATTAAATATTGGTTTGTACATTATTCTATACACCGAATATAATTCGATAGAAGCGTGTGAAAGGTCTTTGTATAAAAACGGCTACCGATAAATGTTATCTGAAAAGCTCAGCAGTTTTTAAGAAGAATGAAGTTACTGTTATAATTAAAGGATTGTTGTTTAACAATCTGTTTGCAATTTTTGCACACGTTCATATTCATTTTATTTTTCGTTTTTCAAAAGTTATATTCCAGGGATGTTGATGAAACTGAAGGTGCTATATAATTTTCAAATTACAGATGTCCGTTCATTTCTACTCCCCTTTGATGTTTTATTCCTCATCAAAATGTTCTCTATATATACAGATTAATATGCAACATGGGCATCTAAACCTACGGCAGTAGGTTGTTAGCTCATGCGCGCAACTTACGTACAGTAAGGTATATTAGAATGCCACAAGAACGGTCATTTTTTAAACAGCTACCATTTAAAAACAAATTTATATTTTGAAATGATTTAACTTCTATCGACTTGCGCCGCCAAAAATACATCAGTGTGTCAATTTTCAACTTCATAACTATTATAGAACCTTAAATATTAATGTGCAAACATCGACTTTTTTCGTGATTATTATTATTATTATTCTGCTTCTTCTTCTTCTTCTTCTTCTTCTTCTTCTTCTTCTTCTTCTTCTTCTTCTTCTTCAGATATAAATATATAAAACATTTAATTTAAAAAACTTATGAAAATCAATAGTGTATTTTGAACGTATTTAGAAAGTATTATGAACATTATAATTAATAGAATTTATCAAAAATAAGGTGTAACGCAGATAACTATTCCTTTTATATGTAAAATTTATCTAATATATTGATGCATACAATAAACACATTTTTATGTTTTATTTATAATGTATGGTTGATTTCCCAAAAAAGTGTGATAAAACGTTGCCTAAAATATGATATTATATTTTTGGTCAAACCTTTCTCACTTAATGGAACAAGCGGGTTTGTGTTAATTCCTTTTAGTAATCCTGAGAAGCTCGATCAATAACAATATCATAACTACGGTTCTGATCGAGTTTTTTAGGCTAAATTGTTAAAATTCGCACTAGAATAATATGTTTTGGGGTAGAGTAGATTAAACAGAGAAGACTGGAGGAACGGAAATCTATAAATAATTCACTTTTTATTTTTAATTTATAGTCAATATATAAAGCGCTATATTATAGTGGGGAAAAATTATTGAAAAAAAACTGTGCGTAGAATGCGTGGAAATGTGAGATTATACTACTTATTACAGGAACTATAATCCAGATTGTAAAATTATTGTCTGCGCACTTTTAATCTGGTATTTGGATCTTTATGGCGAAATGAATAAATAATAAAAATTGCCGCCAAAATTAGTTGTGTTGAATAAAAAAGCATAATGAGCTGTAGTTTAAAAATCAATTAATTCAGTAAATATGTATAGTACAAGAGCTATTTCTGAAAATTATCAAAATTTAAGCACAAAAGGTTTGTTATGCTCAATGAATTGCTACTAGCATGTGTTTGAAAAATATGTCATTCATGTGTTGCGCAACAAGTCATGAAATAAGATATTAACATTTTGAAGAAAAAATGGCTCTGATTTTTGAAAAAAATATATTTTTTTAAATAAAATTATAAATGTATTCTTAAATGTATAAATATTTTTAATTGCGATGTTGCATATCATTTGAATTCTCCATGTATTTTATATATATTTAAATATATTTCAGACACATAAACAATATTATTATTTCCACGTGCATTTAAAATAAGGTTCCTACCATAAATCAATAAAAAAGATCTGATAGATGCATTAAAATGCACGTGGAAATTATACATTATTGTTTGTGTCTGCAACGTGTTTTAAAATGTATCAAATACACTGAGAATTCAAATGATGATAATATGTCAATTAAAAATTGAAATTAATTTATAATTTTATCAAAAATATAAATTCTTACAAAAATCAGAACAATTCATATAGAAATCGCCATATTCTTCAATATGGGAAAATTGTTAATGTTAATATCTTCTTTTGTGACAGGTTGTGCAGTACAAGAATTAAATATTTTTTAATCACTACGTACCCATTCGTATAATCATTATTCGCATAATCGCATTTAGTCTAAACTTATTTTAAAACAGGTAGAAAAGTCGTGTTTGACATAAAATATAAAATTCTTTAAAATTTACAAAACAAATTATAAATGCGTACAAAGTTTGAGACAAAATATAAAATGAAGTACAGTGTTAATCGGCATTGGTTGCTGATATATCAGTCGTGGATCACCGATGGCTTTAGAGCAGTGGCGTAGTAGTATGCGACTATTTCATTGTTCAGCAGTCTCTGACGAAGCAGTACTAATCGTTCTGTTACCCGCCGATATGATGCACGCTGTTGAGGGATTGCATCTCCAGCTTGAATAAGACGGTGTTGGTGCTCAAACTTCAGCTGCTCTGATTGTAGTACCTCAATAAAACAGAAACTGTTTGGGTGAGGCCTGTTCATCTGGCGGTTTGGCGTAGCATTCCAGCATTCCAGGGGGTTGTTAGTCCTTGGGCCAGAAATGTTATCAAACTGGGACCACAATTCCACAGGAAAACGTGCTTACAAGTTATCAACCCAAGTTGACGTGATGTAGTCCATAAAACGCATTGCAAGTTCATCATAAAGTTCATTTAATGCTTGCAACCAAACATTATCAACTGCTTGGGGTGGTACGAGGGGAAGTGTTGTAGCACATCTGTTAAATGCTACGGTTAAATGCTGCGTCAGTTCTGTAGCGTGCAGGGAGACCCAATTACTGGACATGGCGTCAGATCGTCTGAGAAAAGTGAAAGAGGCATCCTCGTACACGCGAATTTGGAAAGACCGCTTGTACTGATGTTGTCATCGTAGTTTCAATCTCGTACCAATAAAATTGGCCCAGATCACTTTAAAGTTAACTTAATTCGTAGCTAAACCACTTTGGTACCAAAACTTAATTTTATTTACTAAACTTGACAAATAAAACCACTTAATATTCTTAAAAAGGAAATATTTATTGTAAATGTTTTCTTTTATTAATGATTTTCTATATCGAGGCAAATTAATAGTTAATCTATTAAACTGTGAGCTACGTTAGACTATTAATTTCTGGCTAATACGTTTAGTTCAAATAGGACCATTTATAGAGACAGTCCAAAAACCTTCTAAATAGTAGATATTAATAAATCATATAACATTAAAAATGAATATTAATAGTGAACATTATTAGTGTTAACATTTATTAGTGAACACTATTAATGAACATTATTAGTGAACAGTATTAGCTAACATTATTAGTGTTAACATTATAGCTAACATTATTAGCGAATATTATAGCGAACAGTATAAGTGAATATTATTAGTGAACAGTATTAGCGAACAGTATTAGCGAATATTATTAGTGAACATTATTAGCGAATATTATTAGCGAACAGTATTAGCGAATATTATAGCAATCAGTATTAGTGAATATTATAGCAATCAGTATTAGTGAATATTATAGCAATCAGTATTAGTGAATATTATAGCGAGCATTATAGCGAACATTATTAGTAAACAGTATTACTGCATTTTGCAGAGTAATTTTGATAAAGAGGTAGACATAAATACAATCTACATATAAACTAATTGGGATATATATTTAAACATATAAACTAGTATAGTAAAAAATAATGTATCAATTGATTGTGTTATATGCATTAGTTTTTTTATTTATTTATAAGTAATTCAAACAAATATATATCACTTTTCGTAGTCACACATGACGTATTCCGTTAGACAGTTTTTTACATTTAAGTATCAATTTGAGTATCAATATTGTTTAATTGTAAAGTTATACATTTTACATTATAACTTTAATAATGAATCCATAATTTATGATATATTATAGTTTCCGAAAAATTATCGTAGCAGCAAGAATTAACTAATATAATTTAAATTTAACTAATAGGTGCTAATTCAATGATGCTTCAAATTTAGACGTTACTTTTACGGAACTTTGAAACAGTTATTTATTCCGTTGTGCGGAATATTCTAAGTAAATCTTGTTTACTATATCATAAAAGTCATTGTTTGGACAATCGATTTTAGCATAAAAGCATGTGGGATACTTCATTGGTTTTACAAGCAGTCTTCTACTGTTTATTCCCATTATTTATCAGCATGTACGAGTTTATCTGTTAACGCTGTGCCGGTTGTATTTATTACTTCAAAAACAACAATTTCACAGATATCGTACAAAGTATTCATTATAATGCAAATTATTACTTTTATAAAAACATACGCCAGTATAAGTTCTTCCATTATATACATATATATCTACCTATAATCTCTTCTATATGTATGTCCTATGAAGTTAAATTATTAACGATAGTATACCACTGTAATACACATACATTCCAATTATATTTTACAAGAATATACATACATACAATAATACTTAGTTGGATGATATAGGCAGATATTGTAATTAAAAGAATATGTATAGTCATGTTGCTGATAGAAACAAAAAAGATAGACGCAAGTTGTCTTCCTACAGTAAAGTGCATGCTGGCATACATATCGAAAGAAATATTTCGTTGCACTTAGGCAAATATGTTGTAAAACAAGCTAAAAGTTAATATTTGATATCTTGACGAGAATTCAAGTATTAGTAGAAATATTAGTAGAATCCAATGCACACATTGAATTAACAACAAACTCTGTCATCAAAGAATAATACATCTACAATTATTTAATTTTCAAAACAATAATATTTTAAATTGAAGTACATTTTGTTTGAGTGCCTATTTCTTTTAGTGATTATTTGCAAATTCAATTGTACTGTTTTTTATCGTTTAGTCAAATTAAATGCTGCTATTATTCAAGCATTTAATTCTAATTACCTATACTTGTAAAGTGCTAGGATAAAGTACATTTGCAAGTTAAAATCATTAAATAATTCTGCTTGGCTATAATTATCATAATGGCATTATTCGAAATATTAGCAATCAACGATATTTTATAAACATATCTACCAATAAAAACTAAAACATAAAAAAGCACAAATAGAAATAATGCCCTTCGTACCAAATCAATCAAAGAAACTCTCAATTTAATGAAAATGCGATTTTTTTAAATACTTTTGCATGAGTGAAATGGAAGATATGATTTTTAATGAGTTTATAATAAAATATACGATTGTAATAAAAATTCGTGACAAATTAATATTACACGACCTAATCTATTTTACACCACCCCCAAAAAAATAGCAAAAATATATTGGTATTTTGGAAAGGGTATAAAGTAACAATACTTCAATGATATATAGAAATGCAATTAATGTAATTAATTATAAACTATTCTTTAAATATTAACGAAATATTCAGTGGGATTAATCTGTGTTTTGAACACAAAATACATTACATTATCTGTTTACGAAACAAAAGGAATTTCTAATTGTTTAGATTACGTTTTTTTGCATATGCAAGGGTATCGATATGTATGAAATTCCCTCTACAATATAAACATATAACAAAAATAAATTTAATTTTAATTGACATATCTCTTTTTATAGAATATATTATGTCTCAAAGTTGTAATCTTTATTTCATGACAAAGCCAAACTTATTGAATTGAAGATTGAAATAACTATTTCATTAACAAGAAGTCTATTTTTATTTCAGATAACAATTAAATATTGGTACATACGAGTATAGAGGAAAATATTAGATATGAAGGGATGTGTCAATTAGAAAATAGGTTGCATGATGTTTGATGTTGACATTCTTTCCTATAAGAGAAAACTGTACTCCCAAAGGCCTTTTTACGAAAAATGAGGATTCATTTTTATTGAAGATATTAATTGTTAATAATTATTATCAAAGGTCTAAATTGTGTTAGAAAATGTGTTTATTTTCTATCCTACTTTTGCTGCTTTGGTTTAATATTTAAATATATAATAAATTGAATAATATAATGTGATTTGCAAAAATAGGAATTCTTGTCTCCGAACTTAACTTTGGTGCATCTCATAGATTTGTTAATTAATAATTATCACTTTTAGTAAAACAATGTAGTTTGTAAATTTACTATTTTGCACGTACACAAGATTATTGGATTGTTAGCTAAAATATAATCATAGGATTATATTAACATATCTAAATTTTTTTAACTTAGATATCCAGAAAATTCTACAATACAAAATATGTTATTAGATATGTATTAACTTATTATAAAAAGCTAAACCTATAATTTTTTTTATGAATTCATTCAAATTTTCCATTTGTAAGTATTTTGTAATACATGTCTTATTTTGTCTTTTTTGCGTTTTCAAATCTAGAATTAAAATATAGTTTACAATCAAATTTTCACACAATAATTGAATATCTTAGTATGCCAGGACAATAATTTGACTTGAATTAAAAGAAGTAAATATCTCAAAATAATATCTATTTGCGTTTCAAGAATGGAAACTTCATATATACATAGAAATAAATCTTTAATCATTATTGAAGACTTATTTTTCACTCTCTATTTCAGTTTATCGATCGCAGTCTGTAATGAGCTCAGATGTTATTTCTGCGTTTGTTGAATTATCATCTTTGCACTTTACAAAGGGCAAAATTAATTTACAAAGATCAATAAACCGATACCCACATTTATCTAGCGCTCTAAAACTCGAAGATCTTTTCTTTTTCTTAATGGGCAATAATTCTAGTCGGACAGTTCATATTTCGAATATATATAGACGAAATTTGCCTGCAGTCGATGAATTCTGCTGTTTAGAGTTTTCCCCGATGCATTGATCGTGGGGGTGTCTAAATATATACCAGCTTACACATATATTTATATTTTGCTTTCGGCTGATTAGCTTTATTGGCTTTTTCTCGTACGCATTACACTAATTAATAAACTATATATGAATATAATTTTATACCAATAGATATACCTACATATATATATGTATATGTGTGTATACTAAATTTTCAATTGGTAATAAACTTGGCCCAAAATCATTAGGTGTGTTTTTTAAGTCCAGGGGTTATTCTGCTTTAAGAATGAATGATTTTATTAGTTTCATTAAAGTTAAACTTTAAAATATATCGTATCTACCTTCTACACCATATAACTCTTAGTCCTATAAGATTCATTCTTTTAACTTCTGATACCTTTTATATTCATATAACTAAAAAATAATAAGTTAAAAATGTATTGATAAATTTTCTTTACTATGGATTAAATAAAATTCCGTCCAGTATCTGTCTTATTTAATTTGTATACAACTCACACTCTCAAAAATAATGTACAAACATGAATACATTAAAAATCATCTGCCTTCAAAGAAGAGTCATAAAACAAATTGTACTATTGCGTTTACTAAAATTAAATATATATATATATATATATATCTTTGACATAAATAAATGCACAATGTACTTTACATCTGTTTGATAAGGAGAACATAGATTTAAACACACCTTTTGTAAAAATTAACAAAGAGTTAAAAATATATCAAACGATCTCAAAGAGAATGACACACTTTTATCAGTAAGTTCAACTTTAAATTGATTAAATTCTTCGATTTCATATAAATATTTCTTTCATACAGTAAAGGACATATAGATTCTGAGAGTCAAAGTATTTTGTTCACTAAAGTATTTGACAATAAAAACATGTTGCGTCATTTCGTAATTTTTTGTATTGTAAAATGGTTTCTTTGAAATCGATGTTCTTCATGAATTAGCAAATTATTTTTTAATAATATCATTTTATTAATTAAAGGCTATTAAAATGATATACTTGACTTTTGCCAAATATCCTATATCTACTGTTTTTTAAAATGAATTTTAATATAAAATTAATCAAATAAGTTTAAACAAACAATATAGAAATATGTCGAAAAATCAGTTTTAATGAAATAATTAATTTGCGTTTGCACATTAACAAATGCACAACTTTTTTGTTGTTGAATATACTAGATTTAAGTTAATTAATAGTATTTTATTTATTTCTAAAAATTAAGTGCAGCTTAAATAGAATTAGGAATTAATTTTATAATTTGCAACATATATTTTTAAGTTTTATAATACCAAAATATTTAAAAGATATGCTATATTTGAATTTTTATAGTAACAATATGCGAAAGTAAGCATAGTATTTCATATTATTTGGCACATCTAATAATATATAATAATAATAAATAATATAATTAAAATAATCATTTAATATAAAACACTATTATATGTAAATATGTATGTTACATATTTTAAAAATTTATTCAAATTTTCGGACTTTTCTGTAATTATTAATGTTTTTTTCATTCTATATCCCTTTTCTTCCCTCCTTCCTGTAAACATTTTGCGTATGTAAATTTGTAATTAAAGTCAATATTATTATTATTATTAAATTAGATATCCCTGATTATATGTATGTATTGTGTATTGTCTATATATTTTAATAAAATAGACTTTTATATTTTATAAAAGAAAATATATTTTCTATATAAATATTCTTAATATATTTTATTCAATATCGAAAATCTGTATATATATATATATTATGTATATAAAAATTAATTTTTAAAAATATTTTCAGCCATAAGTATATTAAATCTATTTTATGTACCTAAGGTTATCAGTGTAAAGTCTACTGTTTACCTATATAGCAAATTAAACATTAGCTTTTTTATAGTTGTCATAACACAACTCCAATTATTGCATAAATATAAGTAATTAGCGATAAGCGGTCTAAACCGATTTATTGATCAATAGTAAAGAATTAGAATTTCATTGCATTGCAAGTCTATTTGAAATATGTAAATAATGGATTTTTACATCTTAACTGCATATTATATATTTGATATATTTGGAAAAGGCCAAAAATATAAAAATATAAAAATTTTCCTATCAAATGACTACTCGTAAATATAATTTTGTGTCTAACTCTTGATTTACATCAAATCTTTCTAATCATAAACAACGTCTAATTTTGACTACATCAGATGATCCACATTATATGTATATAGATCATCTCTGCACTTTATACTGTTAAATTAGGCATCGCTTGCATATTTGCCAAAATATTGATTTTTTGTAATCGTAGGAATAATAAATACAAATCAATATTTGACAACTTTATTAAATGATATAATATCTAGACCTATGGCAATAGGTCGTTAGCTAGTAAAGCTAAGCGAACTATGTAGTAGGTAATATAGGATA